>OU744447.1:9905831-10176955 GCA_916610825.1 Haliclystus octoradiatus | reverse complement strand
ATAAGAAATGGCGCTATAAAAATATATTATTATTATTATTATTATTATTATTATTATTATTATTATTATTATTATTATTATTATTATTATTATTATTATTATTATTATTATTATTATTATTATTATTATTATTATTATTATTATTATTATTATTATTATTATTATTATTATTATTATTATTATTATTATTATTATTATTATTATTATTATTATTGTTATTGTTATTATTTTTATTGTTATTGTTATTGTTATTATTATTATTATTATTATTATTATTATTATTATTATTATTATTATTATTATTATTATTATTATTATTATTATTATTATTATTATTATTATTATTATTATTGTTATTATTATTATATTATTATTATTATTATTATTATTATTATTATTATTATTATTATTATTATTATTATTATTATTATTATTATTATTATTATTATTATTATTATTATATTATTATTATTATTGTTATTGTTATTGTTATTGTTATTATTATTATTATTATTATTATTATTATTATTATTATTATTATTATTGTTATTGTTATTATTATTATTATTATTATTATTATTATTATTATTATTATTATTATTATTATTATTATTATTATTATTATTATTATTATTATTATTATTATTATTGTTATTGTTATTGTTATTATTATTGTTATTATTATTATTATTATTATTATTATTATTATTATTATTATTATTATTATTATTATTATTATTATTATTATTATTATTATTATTATTATTATTATTATTATTATTATTATTATTATTATTATTATTATTGTTATTGTTATTGTTATTGTTATTATTATTATTATTATTATTATTATTATTATTATTATTATTATTATTATTATTATTATTATTATTATTATTATTATTATTATTATTATTATTATTATTATTATTATTATTATTATTATTATTATTATTATTATTATTATTATTATTATTATTATTATTATTATTATTATTATTATTATTATTATTATTATTATTATTATTATTATTATTATTATTATTATTATTATTATTATTATTATTATTATTATTATTATTATTATTATTATTATTATTATTATTATTATTATTATTATTATTATTATTATTATTATTATTATTATTATTGTTATTGTTATTATTATTATTATTATTATTATTATTATTATTATTATTATTATTATTATTATTATTATTATTATTATTATTATTATTATTATTATTATTATTATTATTATTATTATTATTATTATTATTATTATTATTATTATTATTATTATTATTATTATTATTGTTATTGTTATTATTTTTATTGTTATTGTTATTATTATTGTTATTGTTATTATTATTATTATTATTATTATTATTATTATTATTATTATTATTATTATTATTATTATTATTATTATTATTATTATTATTATTATTATTATTATTATTATTATTATTATTATTATTATTATTATTATTATTATTATTATTATTATTATTGTTATTATTATTATTATTATTATTATTATTATTATTATTATTATTATTATTATTATTATTATTATTATTATTTAATTATTATTATTATTATTATTATTATTATTATTATTATTATTATTATTATTATTATTATTATTATTATTATTATTATTATTATTATTATTATTATTATTATTATTATTATTATTATTATTATTATTATTATTATTATTATTATTATTATTATTATTATTATTATTATTATTATTATTATTATTATTATTATTATTATTATTATTATTATTATTATTATTATTATTATTATTATTATTATTATTATTATTATTATTATTATTATTATTATTATTATTATTATTATTATTATTATTATTATTATTATTATTATTATTATTATTATTATTATTATTATTATTATTATTATTATTATTATTATTATTATTATTATTATTATTATTATTATTATTTATTATTTATTATTATTATTATTATTATTATTATTATTATTATTATTATTATTATTATTATTATTATTATTATTATTATTATTATTATTATTATTATTATTATTATTATTATTATTATTATTATTATTATTATTATTATTATTATTATTATTATTATTATTATTATTATTATTATTATTATTATTATTATTATTATTATTATTATTATTATTATTATTATTATTATTATTATTATTATTATTATTATTATTATTATTATTATTATTATTATTATTATTATTATTATTATTATTATTATTATTATTATTATTATTATTATTATTATTATTATTATTATTATTATTATTATTATTATTATTATTATTATTATTATTATTATTATTATTATTATTATTATTATTATTATTATTATTATTATTATTATTATTATTATTATTATTATTATTATTATTATTATTATTATTATTATTATTATTATTATTATTATTATTATTATTATTATTATTATTATTATTATTATTATTATTATTATTATTATTATTATTATTATTATTATTATTATTATTATTATTATTATTATTATTATTATTATTATTATTATTATTATTATTATTATTATTATTATTATTATTATTATTATTATTATTATTATTATTATTATTATTATTATTATTATTATTATTATTATTATTATTATTATTATTATTATTATTATTATTATTATTATTATTATTATCTATGCTGAATAAATGATAAACGATGCATGATAAAAGCATTGATACTTTTGTTCAATTAGAAGGCAACTTTTAGTTACAAATATTATTGTAAAACATATGCGGCGAGTATAACATGAAGCGCTATCGTTATATCAAGTAATACACTAGATCAAATTGCAGCCAAATTCAACTAAACTTATTATCGCGTTGCGTAATGCGTTCCTGATCTTTTGTCCTTAAAGGGAGAGACCTTTTCCTCCTCTATAGTAAATTATTTATAGCATATTATATTGATTTTTTGTTAATTCGCCTGATCATTACAAGATTTTAACATTAATTACAACAAACTTTTCTATTATCGAACGCGATTATAATTGATAGCAAACTCGTATCCATATTCAATTGCAATAAGGTATTATTATCTGTGCGATATTAATTATATTATCACTCGTCTGTGAAGAGCAGTAAAAATGTGTGGATTCAAACAACTTACATGTAATTTCCACATCGACATTATCTGATGTTGTTGATCTCTCAATCTCATCCGATGTTGTTCTACAAGCGTATAATCCAGTATTAGTTCTTGATGACGTTGAAATCGTTATTGTATTCTCTGTCTCTCCATCTATAAGAACTCCATTGAGGGTCCATTCGTATGTTGGAGTTGGAAAACTGTTTGGTAAACATTCGATTGATAATTCTCCCCCTTCGGGTATCTTTAATGAACCAGCCGGTTGAACGGAAGGTTTCAAAACATCTGAAATAATGAATAGGTCAACAAAAATCATACATTAACAAAAGAGAATATCAATTGCAGAGGTCTGGTTGAATCAGGTTTCGAATGAAGCGCGTGAAAATATTCCTATAGCTTCATTCAAAATTGAATTATCATTGTTAAAAAACATTATCAAGGTTAGGAAGTTTCTTCCATGTGATGAATTTTTCACCAAATTGACAAGCTCATAATATACCAACCTATCTATAGCGGTGTCAGTTCCTCGTTACAATTTTTGTAAGATGAGAATTCGCTTGAGAATGAACATAATTTATTTTTGTATTTAAAAATTAGCCCAAACGTTGTGTAATCCTTGTTTATTCGGATATTTCGTTTCAAAGTCATAAACAAGAATATTTATAATGCATATACAGTATAATTCCTGCATATCGGCAACTGGCTTTGAAACTCCTCAAACAGCTTTGCGGTCAAGTCCTTGCTAAATAATTTTAAATAATTATATTACTGCAATGAAATTCGTTAAGCAGGATATACTACACTACAATTTACTTACAAAGAATTTGAACAGTCGTTGGAGCAGAACGTCGCGTAACACCGTCGAAAGTTACAACACAAACATAGTCACCAGCGTCATCGGGTAAATTGTCACTTAAAATGAGAATCGAATTGGATCTACCAAGGCTAACACCATCTTTTTCCCAATCGATTATACCATTGACAGCTGATTTAGGGTCACACGTTAATCGTATACTTGTAAATATAGTAACATTAACAAGAGACCGGGGAGATATAATAGGGGGTCCAAGATCTAAGAAAACAAAACAAAAATTATTACTTTTTCTATAACAGTACTACAGTAGCATAGAGTGATGTATTAATTAATGCTATACCGTCAATATAACTATAATTAAAAATATAAATGACTTTAAAGGCCTATAGCAATAATATTAAAAATATCAAAACTTAATATTGGCAATGCATGAATAGTACTCAATGTTAGTGAATAGCAGAACGTAATTAAGTAGTAATAATAATGAGTTTCTAAGTTTCACGTTATTACACGATCATCAGACAAAAAATTAAAAACGAACAAACGAACAAAGAATTTATTGTCTGATGATCGTGTTTTAACGTGAAACTTGGAGTTGAAACCAAAGGCAAACGCTCACGACTTTTACGTGGAAAAATTTTTCCTGTTTTGATGAGATTTTGCAAAAAAGCGAAAATTGTTAAAGGGGTGGCTACGTTCCCAGTCACTTTTTTCTTAATATGCAGCAATTTCCAGAGAATAATATGATCAAGAATACTCGTTGATGTGCTCTCTACGATACAAACACATACAACGCACTTCAACGCAATGTGGAATTAATTATTTAACAAATTTGCTTTTACTTAAGAATTATAAAAAGAATATTCACGAAAAACAAACAATTGATATATATCACATCATACAATGCCATGAGCGTTTTCCCCGTGCTTTACAACCGAACAATGTGTCTTCCTTGACCTTCTAATTACTACTATAATTGAAGCAAGGTAAAATTTCCCATACTTTCGTAGTACGGTGCTCAACGATTAATTAGTATCACTGCAGAGGTCAATGAAGACAATAATGATTTAGTTGATACAAGATAATGTAATCAAGATACAAGATACAAGATAACACTCACATAGAACTCGAAGAGATGCAGCATCAGATTCAAGCATATTAATATCGTTTGATAATTGACATGTGTAACTGCCACCATCAGATAATTCCACACTTTGAAATGTTAGAGTTGAGATTATTTCATCGGTAATAGCGACGCCGTCCTTCTTCCATTGGTATGAACTGAGTGGACGAGCAATACCGGAACAGGTCAGTGTAACAAGATCACCTTCATTGACGGGAGAGCTGAAGGAAACCGTTGGTTTTTGAAGAGCTGAAATCAACCCAAACACATTCACAATCAGATAAAAATAAAATTATTATTTATATCCGTTTTGTATAGCCCCATGTTAGGGATTTTAGTAGTTGAGCAGCCACATTATCATGTACTTAATTGGATTTACATAATAATTCAGCACTTGTATATAAAGTTAATACAGTTGCACATGTATAGCTTATTTGTAAATTCGTGTGGAGATGAAAGGCGTTGGAATTTCGTCAGCACCAACCAAACACAAATACATACGACAATGAAGCTTATCTGTACCATAGCTATCAATAAAATCTAGATACATTGACCACTATAGACAGGTGGTCTTTATATACAGGATGGATATAATGGAATATTGCTCTTCGTACAATAATGAACGAGCCATTTTATAGACAAGTGGACCGTGGCTGCTATACAGAGATGGTCGCTACAGACAATCCTGTCATAACTCAGCAAAAACGGACCCATCGAGCATGTTTTGTACATTCAGATAAAAAATGACATTTCTTACATCTCAAATCAACAGACAATGCTGCAGAGACTCTTCTTGTATCTCCAAGTGTTGCTACACATGTATATGAACCAATGTCAGCCTCAGCAAACGATGATAATTGTAATGTAGTGCCAATACTAATTTGAGTAGCATCTCTTTCCCATGTAACAATTGTTGATAATGATGATTTTGAATCACAAACGAGACTAAGGGAACCACCTTCATCGACAATTTGATTTCCTGATGGTGTAATCTCAGGTAAACCGATAACTATAGAATCAAGAAAATTGATATTACAATGAAGTATGTATACAACAACCAAAAGAAATAGGGAAATTGAAATCCCCATAACAACTTTAGCCTGCTCGCAGAGTCTCTGTAAAATGTACACTCGGCAAAACGGTTCGATGTTTTAAAGGCTTTACCATGGGGTTACCAAGATTACACTTTTCAGAAAGTTTATGGACATGCTACATAACAACCTATTATCTATTAATTCAACATTTTAAGCCAAAAGGCAAAGTGTTGTATACAAACGAGTTTGATTTCTGCTATACCCAAGTGATGTTATATAGTGTTGTTTGCCGAATTAAGCACGTTATACGTGGCTAATTAATATATCTGAAATTAATGATGATGATGATATTCAATAATCACAGACTTACAGTCTATAGACAGATCCAGAGCAGGTGTAGAAGTCTTCGATATGAAAGTATTTGTTATTTCACAAGTATATTGACCATCATCACCAGCTGCCAACAATGGTATCGTTAATGTTCTTTGAAATGCTGATGGGATGGCAGTGTTATCTTTCTTCCATGAATATTGTGGGTCAGGATAAGATGTACCAACACATGTCATCGCTAGACCAGTCTTCTCTTGCCTCGTTTGAGCACCATTTGGAGAGATTGTTACATCACTCACAACTGTTCATAGAAAATATCAGAATATGCATGGTTAGTCACAATCATAGACATACAGTATTAGGCAATACGTAATATACGATTAGTAATACGTAACACGTCATGTCTATTACGTCTATGGCAACAAGTAGCACTTACTCATAAGACACATTCAATAGGCAATATCTCAATAAACAGATTGGTTAAAAACAGAAATCAATTTACGTTTTGAAGTCATAGTACATATAGGATATGAAAATTCATGATTATTGTGACTTCATATACATTTCACCCAATGTTTCCTTATTAGGATATACGAAGTAGCTCCAATTAGGTATCCAGCAGCCAGCATTTGTAAAATGGCTTCAATATAGTAACAATTATCTGTCAATAGGCTATTGACGCAAACTAGAGAGAGGGCTCACAATATAGTGCATTTAATTTTCTAAACATAACAATAATAACCGATGGGTACAGATATCAAGAGTAATCAGTAAAGAAGATATAGGCTATTAGCTATAGGCTATTATATATAAGGATATATCAGTAAAGAAGATATAGGCTATTACCTATAGGCTATTATATATTAGGATATATGCTATTATATATAAAGAAATTACACTATACTAAATTTAAATACATTGTATTGCATAATGAGCCGAAAAGTTACCCCTCTGATCTTAATTGATTTATTGTTAAATTTAATCTTATATCCACGAAACCTTAGTTAAAATCTAGTAAAAGAGTAAATAATAAATTAATAAACAATAGTAAGTTTCACTCGAAAAAAAAACAAAAAAAAACAACATTTATAACAGTTACATATTATATATTTATATATAGAGACAATTAATCTGTATATGTTAAATTATTCTTTATTATTATTCTTTGCCCTATACCCTTAAGGTATATATTCGCAACAATGTAAACGAGCAATTGCTCATGTTGAATAGCGAATTCAAATAAAATTACAACAACAACAACAACAACCAAAATATTTAGAGTATAAATAGAGTATAGATATTCTATTGATTTTATGATTATATCCTTATATATATCGACTTACATCGTACGTTGATTTGTACAGGCAATGATACGCCATTTTGATCACCAATAGTAACATCACATGAATACTGAGCAGCATCATTTCGATTGATATTACCAAGATCAAGAACAGTACTTTCTTCGCCCTCTAGAATCACTGTCCCTTTGAACCATCTGATCACACCTTCAGGCGATGAATTCGCATTACATGTTAAACTCACGGCTTCAAATTCATTAACTTCACGTATACCAGAAGGAGTGACAGTCGGTGTTCCAACAACTATACAAACAAAAAGGTTATAAAAGGATTGAAATGCAGATCAATCAATAATCTCAATCGGATTAAATGATAGTTACATGATTATTTAGCTAAAGTTGAAACTATCCAATTAACGTTGTGTTGCGAGGCATCTATCTATATATTGCAGAACATCTGTGGGATTACCTTTAAAGATCATGAAATACATTTCATTTAGGCTGCAAGACGCAAGTGATCCTAGTACAGTGAAACCTGTATATAAGGGCCAGCTACGAGAGGTACATAAATTGACCATTATAGACACGTGGCCTTTATATACAGGTTTGATTCAATAGAAAATATTATTTTAGACATTGCAAGAGTGACCACTATAGACAGGTGACCGATTTATAGAGGTGACCGTTATAACAGGTTTGACTGTAGACTTGAAGATATTTCTGGTGAAAATTTGAAGAATTTTTTAAAATCATAATCAATACAACATATCAGATAGTGGATAATTCCTATATCATCTCTACCCGCATCTCTATAATAACAATATGATATTTGAAATAGTATAAATACTCGCAAATGATCTCAGTATGACCTTACTAGTTAGATTGTGGATAGCTACATTTACAGCGTGTTTTTTGCCTTGTCAAGTTCGCCTCTAGAGGAACAGTGTATCGCTATTATCTTCCCCTTAGCCTTCACCAACCAAGCACGAAAATTCAAACTTTTTATCCCAACTGGTAAATGTTTATGAGTTGAATTTATAGATTCGAATGAAAGATTGAGAAAACTTAATATCTGAATTATAAATTTTGTAATTTTGTAATCATATCTTGGAAATTTGGAATAAATATATCAGGTTATGTCAAATCAGATCATTTGTATAGTAACCTTAAAACCGACCAGAAGTGTTACTTAAAAATTATGAGTTTAATTATTATTCAGATTTGAATACTTACATAAAACATTAAGAGTGAGTGCATCTGATTGTTGTTGTTGTTGACCATTAAATACTTCACATACATAACTACCAATATCATTAGAAAATAGATTAGATAAAACAAGTGATGATTGACTTTGACCATTAATAATCACATTGTTTCTCCTCCATTGATATATAACAGATGGTTTAGCATCGACATTACATTGAAGCGTTTGTGATTGGCCAGCAGTTAATGTCAGAGAGCCAGATGGGAACAAATTTGGTTTACGTGTATCTAAAATAAAATAAATAAATTAGAAAATAATGAATAAAAACCAATAACATTATCAATGACGGTTGTTCATTATCCTATAGTATTCGTAACTGAAAATTTAAAACAAGTTCGTAAAAATGGTCAACAATGTTGCGAACTTTTTTTAAACTTTTGGAACTTTTCATGTAGAATTTTCAAGCTTTTGGAACTTTTTGGGTAGTATTTTTAGGATTTTTGGAAATTCTTTGCTTCTTTACCTTATTCCAAAGTGGCAACCCATGTCCAGAGCTGGTGTTACCACCTGCGGGATCGGATGACTAATATTATAAATGAAAACAAGTTGCAACCAATCGATTGCCATGAATTCCTTTTTTTTAACTTATGGCTTGTGGCGTTCTTGGTAGCAAATGTGTTTAAAGACGGATTTGTATGTGGAATAGTTTTAATAATACATATATACATGTTACAGAAAGTAAAAAATTTTGTTGTATGAATGTGACAGTACTTATCTGCCCATGTTTGTAATTTTAAATCTGCTCTTAATTTCATCTAACTTACATCTGATTCCAACAGCCAAAACAGCAGATGGCGTTGACTTTACTCCTCTCAACTCCACAGTACAGGTATACCCTCCAACATTAGATTCAGTAAATGGGTTAATAATTAATGTTGATGTTGTTGATGATATCGGTGTTGCAGAACCAACTTTTTGCCAAATGAAAATAGCATCATCTGAAGTCTCGGTTGTACATGTTAATGTTACTGATGTATTTTCATCAATAGGTGGTTGAGGATTTCCTACGATGAATGGAGCGTCAGCAACTGCAAAACAAAGATAGAAAATACAATTATAGGTGTAAAATGCAGCTCAATCATAGAGAATATAACGCGTAGAAAACACCTCAAACTCTTCAACCCACTAAAATGTTACTCCTATAAAACTGACCACTCGTCTATAACGGTCAATGACATAATTGAATCAAATTCAATATTATCCACTTCGATCACATATTCCATAATTTTAATCGGATATCAAGATGTATTAATCGGCTTCTACTTACATGATACATCGATTTCCACAATATTCGAATATTCAAATAATTCATCCAATGACAATTTACATCTGTATGCACCCTCATCCAATCGATTGACAGGATCCAATAAAAGAGTGTTTGATGTTTCTCCATCGATTGGTGTTTCATCTTTTTCCCAACTGATTGCTGTACGTGTTGAGTATTGACCGTCACATACTAAAGTTCTTGAATCGCCTTCTACGACGTTAGTTGTACCATCAATTGAAAGACCAGGCGTTCGGATAACTAGAATACACAGAAAATGACTGTGCTTTATCTCTATTTCAAAATGTTCTCAAAATTAACATACATTTCGAAGCAGGAATATACAAACTAGTCTGTATATAGATAGAAAACATAATTTTTTCGTATTTTCTTTAAATTTTTGTTATATTTATGAGAATCTTCTTGGTGATGATTTTTGTACAAAACTACAACTAGGTTAGCACAAATTTTCGGCTGATTGACTTCAACCATTCTCAAGTAAAAGTTTTATTAATATATAACATAGGTAATACGTAAAAATTTGCCCATCATTATAATAGGGGAAATCAAAACCAAAATAAAACACATTAATGAAAAAACTAGTGAATATAACATCTCTTTAAATGAAAATGTCGAAACAAGCCTACTCTGTCAAGTCTGAATTTCATTTTGTACTAGTGGAGTACCGGTAGAAGCCCCAATGGTCAAGGATCGATCACCCTCACTCATTATTTGAGTGGTTTGATCCCGTACAGGTTCCCAATATCCCCGTGCTCATTATCCCAGCTATGTTTTTCTTCCAAGCTTCAACTGACCCTAATCATGTATCTATTGAATAACGGCTTTTTCAATTTGTCTCAAATGACAAACATGATCTATAAATTTTATTTTGAATTTACGAATTTATTTACTTAATTCTACCGCTTTACCAATTTTTGTCGCTATCCTAAACTATCAAGTAGAAAGTTTTATCAAAATATTGTTTATGGAGAAATAAAAAGTGAACAAATGAACTAACTAAGACAAATAAACAAAATAAATACTTTTGACTTACAATCAACAATAATGACAGTTGGTTCAGACTCCGCAGATTCAAAAGAAGTTGAGATAGAACAGCGATAAGCACCATTGCCAACGGTTGGTAAATTTGGAATGGTTAAGGTACTACTTGTTTGACCAGTTAAAATAGCACCATCTCTTGTCCACGAATAAGTTGGCGAAGGTACAGATGTCCCCAAACAGTTGATGGTTAACGTAGCAAATTCACGAATTCTTGTTTCAGTGGATGGGTTCAATGTAGGAGTATCAACAACTATAGAATAGAATAAAAAATTTCATCTCAGATTGGAACTCTGAATCATTCAATCCAATATCACAAATCAATACATTCGTTTGATGTAAAATTCAATGTTGAGTTGATATGAATGGGATTTGAACCACAATCGATCAGTTATCAGAACTGAAGTACGGGTCTCTTACAATCTAAGCTAATTCCTCTATAAATAATCTAATACAATTTTAAACTTACATCTTGGAATGACTTGCGTCGGACTTGATGTCAAGGTTGTCCCAAGTAATGTAACTTGACATGAATAACTACCACTTGTATCTGTATTAACAACAGGTAACACAATCTTCTGACCAGTTGATGATATAGTATTACCATCTTTTATCCAAGCGTAAGTTACCGGTAAACTTGATAATACAACACACTGTAAATCAGAAGGGGATCCTCTTGGTAAATAGGCAGGACTTCCTGGCTCAATGATAGGTGGATTAAGGTCTGCAGAAATGGAAAAGTATGTAAATTAGTGGTTATTAATAACTTTATAAATAACAGGGATCTCAAATAAATTAGAATAAATTAACAGGGTCTGAAAAAGCTTTCTGGAATCCAATACAATATTCTTCCATTATTTTCACCGGAATTCTTGTTTGACGTTCGGCCTATTATAGTCTAGTTTGTAGTTCGTAGTTCATAGCTCATAGTTCATAGTTCATAGTCATATCTTATAGTTCGTTGATAGTTCGTCGATAATTCATAGTCAATATTTGTGGTTGATCGATAGTTTATAGTTCATAGTTCATCGTTTATCGATAAATCATAGTTCATTGAAAGTTCATAATTCACCGGGCATTGATAGTTCATTAGTTCATAATTCATTAGTTCATAGTTCACAAATCATAGTTAAACAAATCGATAAACTTTGGTTAGCTCCTACAAAATACAAATTATATTCTATCGATTGATAACATTACTCACAGTGCACTTGCACTTGGCTAGATAAAAGCGTTTGTTGTCCATTAGATACTTGACATCGATATAAACCAGCATCAGTGAGTCCAGGAAATGGGATGTTAAAAACTGATGATGTTTCATCAATGATTTCTACAGTTTCTTTAAACCATTTATATGTAGGGGCTGGAAACGAATCTCCAATACAATTTAATGTAACGGGACGATCTTCAAGAGCAACTTGTACATCTGTTGGGATGATTCTGGGAACATCAATGTCTGAAATAAATCATACAACATAGAGGCATTTATTATCTGCCAACATTTATCGGAGTTTTTGATTGATTCACGTCACCGGCCTACATCTGCTTATTCAACACTAGAACATCCCAAATAATCACTGTATACGGTAGCTAGTATTGTTTCATCAGCAGTAACCGATATCGTCATTATTCAAGTTTCTTCGATGATATACCGATATATGATGTTCATACCGGGAACCGATGTCAATTTTGCTAAACCAATATTAGGAACTTTTTCGTAATTATATCAATTTTACATTTGCATGATGATCATTTTCAATTTTTGTATCGGATCGGATTTTAAAACTACGATATCGGAATTATCGGATCTATAGCATTATTGTAAGTCCTGGGAGCCTCAACATCGAACATCACTATAGTTGTGAATAAATACTTACATATAACATTGAGAATACTTTCATCTGATAACAGTGTCTGTCCGTTTAATGTTACAACACAGATGTAAGTAGCAGCATCGGTTGTCTTTAAATCAGCTAGATTTAACGGAGCAGATGTTTCTCCAATCAAAGGGACATCATTCTTTCGCCAAGAGATCTGTGCATTAGGGGATGAATTACTTGTACAAGTGAAGGTATGATCAGTGGCAATATCGACATTGGTTGTACCGCTAGGCGAGATTGTAGGTTTATTAACGACTGAAAAATAAAAGTAAAATTATTATTGATGTATAATGTTACGTGTTGGTATAACGCCGCTGTATAGAACTTTTTCATGTTAATGTGGCATAACAATACATTCAGGGGTCACGGTCTTTTAAAAATACACCATCACGGTTATCAATCATCAGGGATTCATCTCATTGAGAACCAATGAAAAACTATAACGTGGTGCGTTTTCTTGATATTTCTTAATATAAATAGCCCTGTACATATATGGTACCGAGCATTACGAAAGCAGCAAAGTCAATATGAGTATTTTTATACATATGATACAAAAAATACAGAAAAAAACATATATACGTACAATTGACTGAAAGAGTTAAAGAATTCTGAGAAATGGTTGTTGCCACTCCTGTGTTTATACCACACGTGTAAACACCACCATTATTATTATTTGCCGTGAAACTAGTAGCACCAGTTGCTGTTCTTAAAAATATTGCTCCATTTCGTAACCAAACAAATTCAACAAAAGGATCCGATGATCCAGCACAATTCAAACTAACGGTGTCACCGGTTTGAACGGTTTGAGCGCCAAATGGGCTGATGCTAATTTCAGATGTGACTACGGATAAAAAAGGAAATAATGAATGTGAGCTGACAGCACATCAAAAAATATATCTGTTGAGAATGTACGAGATAATAAATCAAGTAAATACTATTTATATCTACTTGTTTCCTGATAGATAGCGCTTCATAAACATTGAATTTTACCAGCCAAGCGAATTCAGATTAATATGAATCCGAATAAAACTAAATATCAATCTGAAGATTATCCAATTCTAATTTATAAACGGAATATCTATCTGTTTCGATCGAAATTAATAATTTTATTTTCAGAAGTAGTTGTTTTAGATGATTATATACGCAGACTAGATTTTTAAATAAATAATCAATGCTTACAGTTAGGACATATGTGTACATCTTAATATTCTATCTCTATTAGATACTTAGAAATCTATAAATCACTTACATTTGACATCTAATTGTACTGTTGATGATGTTTTTACACCAGCTCTGTTGGTAACACGACACGAATAGATTCCTTCATTTGCTAATGATGCAGATGATATAACAAGGGTATCTCCTGTTGTTAATGCATTGCCATTAAATAGCCATTCAAATGTTGCTGTTGGTCTTGCAGCAGCCGTACAGAATACAGTAAATGATTCACCCAATTGGACTTCTTCTATGCTATTACGATTGATTGTTGGGTTATTCAAGACTGAAAATATAATAAGAGAATATATATATGTGCATGAATACTTTAATAAATGTATGTAATTATTAAGAATTAATTCCGAGATTATTAGTTCATAATTTTAGTTCATTATTTAGATTATTAGTTTATATAATCAAGAGTTCATTATAAATCTTGCGATGACCTGCGTCCAGACTAAAAAACGTTTCTTAAAGAACTCACTTTCCGCTCGCACGTTAATACTGTAACTGATAATGGTTCTTGGAATACGCACGTATTGACTGATTTGTTAGACATTAGAAAGCTTGAGATACTCATTTATCGAACCTACCAGCACGGTTTGTGGAACAATGAGCAAATACAAATAAATAGTGTAATCAGTATAAGTGATTTTAAGGAATTCATTAAATAACGAATTGGGATCGAATTTCCATATAACATGCCCTCTAATTGACCTGTGTATAATATAGAGCAATTCATTTCACCTGCATAATAATATAAGTGTTCAAATTAATACCCTTGATCGATGTAACTTACAATCAATCTCAACAGTAACAGGTTCGGATAAACTGAAGTCTAATCCATTACTGATTCCACATCTGTACTGGCCAGCACTACCAGACGGTATATCTGTTATTCGTAATACGCTTGATATTTGTCCTGATAGAGTAGTACCATCTTTCTCCCATCGAAATGTTGGGCTTGGTACAGAACGACCTGCACATGTGAGTTCTAATGTATCACCAGCAACAAGAACGACACTGGTTGGTGCAACGTTGGGTTGACGAACAACTATAACCACAAATTACAATAAGGTTATGATAACGGAATGTATGGCGATATCAACAAACAAAAATGATTACATGTCATGCTAACATGACGGATTATCCGATCACAGTTTATATATAACTACTATTACTAAAAATGATTTTACTAGAATAAAATAACTAGATAACTGAAAATGATTACACATCACTATGACGGATTAACATGACAGATTGTGCTATTGCAGGGTGGTCATAAACTATGATCCGATTGAATCGCTATGATCATGATTTATGTGTGGATCAGGAAGCAATTCGAAATATCAAGAAGATTCACTGACATTCGTAAGATGGCAAACCACGTGTCTTCTACCACACACTAATCCAATATTTTTGAAAATCACAATTGTGATGTAAGGATATCACAGCTGACAGTTGAAGGTTTCACAAAAATTATGTAAAACAAATTTTTAAGATGTAAGATTAATTATTAACTAATCTATTTTTGTCAATATTGTAACTATGCCTGCTTATAATAATTACGTTATTTGATTATGTATCTGAGCCCTCATAAAGATTTAAAAGGATATACTCAGTGATGATGATGAAGATGATTACGGAATCTTGTATTTATACATTACGGCGATCGAAACACATTTATAAAATCATCGAAGGTGATACTGATCGCTGATTGGTTTAGATATAATCCACAAACACTTTGGATGGCATGAAACACTCAAGAAGCCAAAATCATTCGCCTGGCGGCTCGTGATTTTTTAAGCCTCTTTTATGTCTTATTACGCACCCACCGTGTTCGTATTAGAGTACATAAGACTATAAGCACCGTTTCCATTAGTTTAACATAAATGATTACTTATCACCATGACGGAATAACATAAGTAAGTAATGTAGACAGTGTCGCCCTACTGAAGGCACCCGTACCACTCCTCTATTTCTAGATGAGTGGCTTTTTCCGCTGAGAGCAATGATTTTAAACGCTCTTTGTTGATCTCAGCCGACACATTGCAGATCAATTTCAACAGATCTTATGGAATCGAGGCTCAAAGTATCATTTAAAGTAGTAAATTAATTAAAATGGATGTAGATGAAAGTGACGTATACAGACTGACCATTGAGCTAAACGTTGCCGGGGACGGGGGGATTACTTCGATATTTTTTTGACGAGGATGTGCCATTTCAGAAATCGAGGAAAACCGTAAAATTTCAAAGCAACTGAGGATGGAGACCCTAAACCTTCATGCTGTTACGAGTAAAACAAAGGAAAAGCTCGAAAATCTCTAAAATCTCTAAATTGACACCGTAAAATTACATAAGGATTTGTAAAAAGGCACCCCTTGAAAATCGCTCATCCCCGTATAGCCAATGTATGGAAGTCCCCCCGGATAAACGTTCCATAATATCTACCGTCTACAGTATCACTTACATTGAGCAGTGAGTAGTACAGCTTGCGATTGCGTTCTATCACCATTCAATCTAACAACACAGACATATAGACCAGTGCTATCTTCAACAACTGGTGAAAATCTTAAAGTATTTCCTTCGATCACAATATTATTATCGTTGTTAAGTAAAGTTGTTCCATCTTTCTCCCAAGATACAACAGCCCCAGGTGATGAATTTGGTGTACATGTTAGCGTTTGAGATAAACCTTCTTTGACGTTGATAGGTGAACTTGGATTAATAATAGGTGAACCAAGAACTATAAAACAAAATAATTTAAAATCATCATGATTGTATATTGTATAACATATAGGTCAAAATATATTTATACTGTATTACACACTTTAGTATAAGATGTATAATTGTGATGTAACACGTATAATTTTCACTATGAAAAAATCGTCTAAAAAGCGTTCTTACGCGAAACTTGGAGTAAACATGGAGTAAATGACTAAACAGTTAACTCGTAATCTTTGAGTCAACCTTTCTATTTACATTATATTTTTGTGTAACGAATAAAAACTTCTTGTTGCAAATTCATTAACAAAGATAATTAATTTCAGGAAGGAATGACATTTTACATTAAAATAGAAAGATAGATACAAATTGATTATAAGAAAATAATTAAAAATACAATCCGGCCTTAATTAACGGTTCCGACCTTAACGATATTCTATCAATAACAGTAAACAAAATAGTCCGACACTGTTTAACTTGCGGTCAAAACTTGCAAAATATTTACTGTTAATAACGGATTCTATCGAAACCGGTAAAATGGTTTTTCTCCCTAGCATACCAACATTACCGGATTCAATTGTACTTACATTGAACATCTAGTTCTGTTGCAGGCGATGCCTGTGTACTGAGTGAATTTGTTGTCTCACAAGTATATAATCCACTATCGTTCTGATCAACTGCTGCTATGGTTAATGTAGAACCCGTTTCAAGTGCGATTACAATAGTATCTTTCCTCCAGACGTACGTAGGATCAGGTTGAGCATTTTCAAGACATTGGAATATAAATTGTGTGCCAGATTGAACGGTTTGTTTACCAGCAGGATTAATAGTCGGAGGCTGATGATCTATTTAAAAGAAGAGAAATGACACGATGTATACAGAGAAATCACTACTGAAATCAGCAGGTGATTGGTTACACATAATAGACATGGAAGAGAGACAGGGATGCTCAAGCCAATTGAAGAGCAACTGGACTTCAGATCTGATGAACTTCGCATGGTTCAAATAACTTGGTTGGTTTGTTTGATAAGATCAACTTAGTATTGACTTTATCTTCATCAAATAATGAATTCAGCTGAGATCAGTAAAGAGCATTTACAATCATTGTTCTCCGCAAAAAGAGTAACTCCTATAGAAATGGAAGTGGATGTGTATGGGGGGGCCCTAGGTTGGGTGATACTGTCCATATAACTTTTTACTTTACATGGGCATGGTAAACAGTTGTAACCCGGGGTTTGCATGCAGTTACTTCCTCAGCTGCAAAAGACTCAACGGATAACGTGGTGTACTCTTCACATATTTATGCCTTTAATGTTGGTAATCGAATTATTACAAATTGTATCGTCTTGAAAGGGAATAGATTTGCAAATAAACTTTTTTTAAATGTTTGAGAAAGCAATCATTTGATTCAGGAATCTTCATCACATTCTTGAGACACACAAAATTCCTATGACACTGAAAGTCCAGCAAGACATGGTTTAACCCATAGCCTTAACTTCAGCAATGTGATGACGTATATTTTTGATGTGAGGATATATCATATGTGTTTTCAATCACGTATAAAGAAAAGGATACGAAAAAAATTTTATGAAACAGCTGAATTTTCATTACCTGCGTTAGGAAGCTACTTAAAGGGCTCGCAGCAAATATAAAGGTTTGTTACTAATCTGATATCCGTTAGTAAGAGATATTTACCTTGTACAACCAATCGGATTGGATTCGAAGCCAAAGAACCTGCATTATTGGTTGCAACACAAGTATATTCGGCCTCGTCTGTCAGTAAAACTGAGTCAATAGTTAATGTTTGACCATTATTAAGCGTCCTTGAAGTGATTGGATTAGATGACCATGAATATGAGATTGGTTGGGGAACACCCTGTGCTGAACATGTAACAGTGAATATTGATCCTGCCGTGCGTGACAATTCTGCAACTGCGGGATCCAGCGTTGGCGTAGTGATAACTATTGAAATAAAAAAACAAAAACGATGAAGTATATCCAATTGAAGGCTGGTAAAAAATATTATTGCAACAATGTTTGTTATTCTAACAGATTTCTTTCAAATGTATACGAAAACTTACTACGCAAATTAAACGTTCGGATACAGAAGGCGGTAATTCTGTTTTCGATGCACGAGATGAACGCATGTCACGTGATAGCAGTAGTTTACTTACAGACCGCTAAAATAATCAAATCGGTAGAACTCATTGACTATCTCACAGTAGAGAAATTTGTCTCGCTGTCTAATCCCTTTAAAAACAGTCCATGAACGTTGAATGACCCCATATCCATGAACAGTTCATGAACTCGACACATTTTTTCGCAGGATAATCGGTAAATGGGCTGACGTAGATCAGCCAATTGTAATGCATAAAATTAAATAATGCACTACACTAGTTCGTTGTTTTATAATAGTACATACATTGCGTCGTTAGCGTGACAGCATCTGACGTTGCTTGTTGTCCTCTAATATTGAGTGTTCGACATTGATACGTTCCAGCATTTTCACGTGTTATTGAATTAATCGTAAGTGTAGACTGATCACCGACAGCGGTTGTACCGTCTTTAATCCAAATATATCCTGAAATATCTGGATTAGCATTACCAGAACATGTTAATTGATATAAACTATTTTCGTTTAAGAATTGGTCAATGTTAGGTGAGACAAGAGGCGTGTCCATATCTGTAGATGAAAAAAATAGATAAAAAATAAATGTGCAATGAACCTCTCCCTCATTATCCCCCTTTGTATAGCCCCGTCTTGCTTAATATACCCAAGGGTAGCTCGTTCCACATCCTTTTCCCCTGCAAACTTTCTTACATCAGTTTTAGTTGCACTACCTTTAGTGGTATGTAATTAGGAAAATATAAATTTATTAGCATGGATCATTAGATGGCCATCAAGGATATCACAGACAAAATAAGTTAGAAACAAAGGGTACAGTATTCATTGAGAATCATAATATATCGTCAAAGTTGATCATTCTTTTATGAGGAAATTATCAAATTGACTGTTTTGTGTTTTCAAGACGGACAAAAACTGTTGTGAATTTAGATGAGTTTTACATAAGGATTTTAAATGCGCGAAACAATATTCAGCGACAGTCCATGGTCAAAATCTTTACGATTTCTTCTTTGAATAATCCATTATCTACTTTATGAAGCTGAGCTTTACTGTACCTCTGCATGACCTCTCTTTCCAGGTTAAATCAAGGTTTCTATGAGGAAGGCAGGGGCTGTTATAACCCACGTACTGCCACGAAAGGTTGCGCACTATAATAATCTTAGGCAACACTGTCATGTGTTGAGTCAATTTTTACAATGTATGCGCACGTTCCTCGTCTACACTCTTTATGGTGTTTACTGGTAGATCAATGGTACAATGGCCTGAATCACGGGAGACATCCAGGGGTCGATTCCTCGTCTGTGCACGCAAATGTTCATTTCGTAGCACGTCAATCATGTATGTGGTATTCAAATATGATTGAAATAAAGATTATCATCATTATTATTGTATATACTTACAGAATACCGCCACTGTAATTGGGTTTGACGTATAACTGGCATCGTTTATAGCAACAGTACATGTGTAAGAACCGGCGTGATTTCTGTTGATTGGTTGTCGTAGCATTGTGGTATCAGATCCACTTCTAACAGTTGCACCATCAAGAAAGAATGTAACCGTTGCTGAACCAGATGTAACGAAGCTACATGTTAATGTTGTATCTATGCCTTCGTTCAGATTTAGGCCAGCGGAGGACTGGATGATTGGTCGACCAAGGACTACAATAAAATAGATTAAATTGAGTTTTAGATGGTAGTTTTAAAGTTAATGTAGTTTTTATTGTAAAATATTTGTTTAATAATGTTTTAATTAGTGTTAAAAAAACGTAATTCACAATTCTCTCGATTCTTAATATTGCTAGCTCAAAGAAGTGACCAATTAATAAAATGGCAAATATTATCTTATAAAATATGTCTGTGTTGAAAGATTAAGCCAATCTAGGTTAGAAGCTATCACACTGCTCCAGTTGATAGTATAGTTAAACCTGCTATAACGGCCACAGTAACAATCTACACTAAAACGACTTCTTTGAATATGCTATAAAAGTGAGCGCGTCACTTACAGATAACATCAAGTGATTGTGTAGAAGTTGTTGTTCCAGCTTCATTGACTGTTTGGCAACGATATAAGCCAGCATTTACAATTGTAGGTGCATCGATGCGATATTGTGAAGCTGTTTCTCCTATAATTGGTATTCCATCCATTGTCCATTGGTAAGTTGGTGTAGATGTACTAACAACAGCACAGTCAATAACAAGTGGTGAGTTTCCATCAAATACTCTCGTGCCAAATGGTGAAATAGTAGGTATTCCAATGACTGACACAGAATATAAAATACAAGGAAAAAATAAGTAAAATTGTATGACGGCGGTTCACATTTGAATAATTTGGATGTATCCTCTTATAAAAAACCGCGTAAGCTGGTAACTTGTTTTCAGTGGGGTCGTTGCTGCGAACAGTGCTTCTACCAGGGAATGAACCAAGATCTTGCGGGCCGAGATCCAACATCCTAACCATTAAACTAAAGCATCACATTAAGAGTGTGAAGTTAGAGCTAGAATAAATTACCTACTGATCACAATGACCGCATAGAGTAAATAAACAGTTCAGGCTCTCACAAAGTGCGGGGTCCTGGGAACGAAATAAGATCTAAAACAGCGTGTACAAACCGAGATCAAAAACACTTTTAATATATAGAATAGTCACTACAAGAAACAGAGATAAATCGAGACTCCGGTCGAAGCTTCATTACACTGAGTAAGGACAAATAAAACACGATAATCTGTAACGATTCCGATTTATTGTCGCTACTCGGTATCTAAAAGATTTAAATAATAAATCGAAACTGTTGCAGATTATTACCTGTTTTATTTGTCTCTGCTGAAGTCAAAATAATGAAGTCAAAAGGAAGTACGTCTCATTCAATAAATAGAAAACACCTGTCTATAAGAACACCTCTGCTGAACGACCAAAATAAAGAGCGTGTACAGTGCAAGGCAATCATGACATGAGTATAATAGATAGTCATTGTTTTGTTATACTCTACAGCATACTCACATTGAACATTAACAACAACCGGATCGGAATCAGCTTGTTCTCCTTCATGAGTAACACGACATACATAACTGCCAGTATCCTTAAGCAGTGCGTCAATGATTCTATATGTATTCGTTGTGAGAATTGGACCACTTAAAACAACTTCACCATTTCTAAGCCATGTTATAGTAGCAAGGTCAGACGATGAAGAAGTACATGTTAAATCTTGCGTGATACCAAAATCAAGAGTTAAAGGTCCCGCAGGTGTAATTGTTGGTTTTGAAACAACTGAAACAATTATAATAATACAATCAATTAGATACAATGTTTATATATTCAATTGAAGATACAAGGTATATCCTTCCAATTGAAATATACATGTCGTATTGGATTTGAAACGAATAGGTACTATCAGACATATTTACTCACTCGTAGACAATGGGTTTCATTGTTAACCTGGATAATGTATCTTTCGGGTACAAAAGATTTATATCAGCTTATTATATAGAGTTGTACAGACTAATGTTGTAGGGTCCGACTTAATTTTAAATTGCCTATGAAACATTAATTGTTAAGATGTATTTTTAGGCGACCGAAGGAGAACCATAGTTAAAAAGGCAAAACAAACTGCAAATTTGAATAATTTAGCGAGAGTTTTCAACTTGACAGATTTAGAAAAAATATCAAAGCATCGATGTTTTTTATTTTTATTTGACAGACAACGTTTCGGTGGCCTGATTTTTATTGTTAATTCAAAACGTTTGTAAATCTATGCTTTGAAATTTATTATTAAAACTTGAATAAATAAGTAAAATAATAAGAACAAAATATACTGTTGAATATAATTTTGATAATCGCCCTGTTAAATACCAGTTAAAATCACTTACATATAACTGTCACAGCTGTAGCTGTAGATGACCGTGTTTCACCGTCACTTTCAATACGGCATACATAATTACCAGTATCAGATACAACAGTAGATGGAATTGTTAATGTAGACGATGTTGCAACAACTGGGTTACCATTTCTAGTCCATGAATAATTGGGTAATGGGAATGAGTCACCACTACAAGTTAATGATAATGATTGGCCACCGTTAACCTGTTTGGTTGCTCCTTCCAGAATTGTTGGTACGCGAATATCTACAAACAAAAATTAACACATTGATAAATGGTATAATAATGATCAAATTAACAGATAGATGAATGGTATAATAACTATCAAATTAACAGATAGATATTTGGTAGTAATAATGATCATAGTATTAAATGAGAGGTACTTAATTTCGACCTCATTATACTGAGGAGCGACACATAAAAGATAAAACGCACGATAATCTGCAACGATTTAATTCAATTTATTCTAAAACCATCATCAGAGAGAGAGAGAGATAGAACATTAAATTTTTTATGCAAATAAATTTTTTTAACTATAAATACGATCTAAATCTGTTTTCTCTCTCTCTTTCACTTGCCTGATGATGATTTTAGAATAAATCTAAACCTTTGCAGATTTTCGTGTGTTCATTTGTCGCTACTCAGTATAATGAATTATGACCGTGAATGTCTATTAAATAATTACAAATTAGTATTAGGTAAACTATTAAGTAACCGTTTAAACGCAACAGTTTAGATTATTATTAAATTTATCAAAAGACATCAAAATAAATACAAACTCAGACTTACATCTCACTGATAAAGTTGTCGTAGGTGAATCTGCAGTCCCAGCAGTATTCGTAGCACGGCATTTATAAACACCAGCCCTACTCAATTCAGCTGTAAATGATAACGTCGGCAATTGCTCATTATCGATAACAACATCATTAAATAACCAAGTAATTCCCGGCGCTGGTTCTCCTTGAGCTGAGCAAGTCACCGTAAATAACTCATCTTCTTTTATGGATTCTTGACTAGCACGGTTTAATGCTACAGGACCGATAACTGCAAAGACGCAAGATAGAAAATTGATTAATACTATAAAAACTAACGAACGAATCATTGCAAGCACATTCAAACAGAACCGGCATGTTTTACTCTATTTAGACATTTAAATTGCACGAACGGCCACGAATATCAAATACAATCATTCATGCGTATTAATGAAAGTAAGTACAATAGATATACATACAAAGTATAGAAACCGCGACGGGATCGGATGTAAGGCTTTCCACTCCGTTAGTCACGGCACACGTATATGAACCGTCTGTTCCAATGTCCGTCGGATTGACAGTTAAAACCGATCCTGTTTGACCGTTTATTTCACTGACACCTTTAAACCATGAATAACTGATTGATGGGAAAGCTACACCATTGCATGTCAATTGCAACGGTTGACCGCTGATGATTATCTGTTCGGTTGATGGCGTGATAAATGGAGTTTCGATATCTAAGTCATCAAACAAAAATATTATTATCATAAAAACTTTTTTTAATAAGAACACTGAGGCTTAAAATGCTCAAATTTCGTGTCCTATAGAATATGCATTATACATTAAATGTGGAAGTTGTTGACGTTCAGGATTGGAAACGAACTTTTTTCGATAGAGTTTATTTTTATCGATATGGCAGGAATAATAATAACTGGGCAAAATAAACACCGTGGATTGATGTACAACAGATATTATCGTTCCGATAAGCTTCACAATTGTTGCTGATTTTGTAACAGCTTTCGTGAACACTTAGAATTAGTTTTGACGTACCAAAAATAATGCGTCTCAACTAAAGTTGAGTTTTTATAAGAACATCTCATTTATTTTCAAATTATGTTTCGAATTCGGCACATTTAAAAAGGCAACGGCATTACATATTGCTCTGTAGGAGACAAGAAAATTACATGTGCAATTGTGCAAATCATATTCAGGTTAAGAACATTTTGAGGCTTAAATCACAATAAAAACACTAAGAAAACTGGGCCTCATAGCATAAGTGAAAATGAGCGTGTTAACGAAGGTAAAAGTATGAAACTTATACAAGCAACATTATCAACAACTCTATTGAGATTTATAAATAGAAACATTCTCTAAAAATATACTTTGAAAATTTGGGATTTTGAAAACATGATTTCTTATACAATGCAATGCATACGATGCAGCAAGCAAGATCTGCACAGTTCGTCTTTTCTTGTTAACAAATTTGAGACGAATGAAGAAATACATAAAATGGAAAGTTGCCAAAGTGGATTATCCGATCAAATAATCCGATTTATGTAACTTACATCTGACTATGAGTTGAGTAGAATCTGCTGAACGACTGACATCCCCAATTTTAACAGTACATGAATATGTCCCAGTAGCTGAACGAGGAAGTGGATTTAATGTTAATGTATTGGTTGTTTCGGATAGTTTTTCTGGACCAAAGAACCATTCGATTGTAGCATCAGTAGATGAGCCCGTTAGACATGTTAAAACAAGATTTGAATCTTGTAATCGGCTCACAGAGCCTACTGGATTAACACTTGGGTTACCAAGATCTACAAAAAGAAAACCGTGAAAATCATTACAACAACAACGATCACAATCACGTTATCCGTATCACTATCACAATCACGTAATCCGCAAATCCGTATCCGTAGACATTTTATAATGTTTTATTATGGTCGTGACTAGGCATAACTCCTGCGTGCAGCCTCAACATTTTCTTATCAATCAATACATGCGTAATTGTGTATTGATTCGATGAAAATAATTTCACGCTATTGAAAACCGTGAATACTGCATAGGAATAGATATAGTTGCAATTTTGTAATAAAAAACAAACAGCTCTAACAGTATTCATCGAAAACAACACACGAAAAGTTTAAACAAACGGGAAGGATAGTTATAAATCATAGATATTTAAAGCGTTTTTAGTTTTACGGATGCCCTCAGATCATTTCAATGTATTCATATGGTAGATAACATACATCTATAAACAAACACACTATATTGTCGATTTCAAAATTTTGAAAGCTAAAATAATTTTTCCATGATCAAATATGATATTTACGGTTTTGCCGACCTTTAATATATAACTACTGTAGTGCGATATTTAAGAACATTTTGTTAGGGTTATAAATCAATCAACAAGCGGGATTTTGTTTGAATAAATTAGACCGACTTTTCTACAATACAATAATACATTTGCTGGTACTTACATGAAACAAGAACAGTGTTCGATTCAATTGTGTCAATACCATCGGATATGAAACATTGATAAAGACCAGCATCGTCAACTGTCGCGAATGCAACTTGTAACGTTGATTGAGTATTCGGTAGTGTTTCTACACCTTTTCTCCATGAATAGATTTGTTGAGGTGCGGCAGTACCATCACATGTGAGAGAAATTGAACCACCGTTGTCTAACAGTGCATGCGTTTCAGGTAACAATCTCACTTGACTGATGACTATAGATACAAGTAGAATGGAAAGAAGACATTTTTTATAAGTACTTGGTAGTGATAGGGGGGTTGATATAGAAATCATTATGGAAAGCAGTGATCACCAAAAATGATTTGACAGTGTCATAATCGAAATACTTGACAGAAAAGATGTCAGTTTCTTAGTAATTAGATTTTCTAGCGCAACGTCCATTGCAATACAAAAAAATTTTTATACTTGAATTCAATTTTCAAATCAATGCAAGTATATACATTCTATCAAATCAATAGTCTCAGTAGACATACCAAACATTGAGATATTACATTCTAATGGTCACATCATTTCTTAATTAAATAAATCCACAAACTATTATGATAGCCTTTAAAGGGGCAAAATTGACCGGCGACCGCTGCGAGTACAAGTTGAATTTATGCTTAGCGTAATTCAACCGTCTCGCTTTGAAACAATTGTTATACGCAGGCCTAACTTGTAATAAAATTAATGTCAACAATGAACATTGTGTTATAACAATAAGCGTGCACGTGATCCTAAGTGCGTGGCGCCTGCCGGTCATTTTTGCTCCTTTAAAAGTAAGTAAATCACATGACTGTGAATTTGTACATATTTAAACAATTGTGTTATGTTGGAAAAAAAAAGAAAAAAATCAAGGGAAAAAAAAGTATATACATTAGTTATAGAAATACTATTGATGATTGATAACTCTTTAACTAACTTCAGAATTCAACTGAAATTCTACTTCAAATTGCTATGTTTGTGACTTGTCAACAATTCCGAACATTAAGGTAATCTTTAATTTGCACAACTATATTCCAACATTGTTTCCTGTAATTCCAATTAATTATCCCTATTCCTTGCAAACTTTGAGGGGTACTGAAATGGCTTAAGAAGTGACCTCAATCAATGTAGCTAATTATACCTAATGTAAATTATGAAATGTAACACTGTCAAAAATACATACCACGCATAGATCTATTAACAGACACATCGTGTCACGCAAAAATAACCCGTACTTACATCGAACAGTAATGACAACAGCAGATGATTTTGAGATTTGATCACCAAGGGTAACGACACAAACATAGCTACCAGTGTCATCAGGTAACAAACCAACCAAGTTAAGTGTTGCTGCTGCTTCATCAGTAATTACATTACCATTGTGTTCCCATGATATTGTGGCACCAGGAGATGAATTTGTTTCACAAATTAAATTTTGATTTTCCCCTTGTTTGATTACAAGTGGTCCAGCAGGTGACACGGATGGAGGGTCCACAACTATAAGATAACATCATCATCATCGTCATCGTCATTTATTTAGAAACCTTTCAACTCAATTTAATTCTATGTGCAATGTCATATTGAAATTTGTATGTTATGTAAACTATAAGATCATGTTATGTTATGTAAACTACTAGACAAATTGACCTCTTCCTTCTAGACAGGGGACATATATATATATACGGATGTCTTCAATAGAAATAATGCTTTTGGTACATTACTTAAGTTGTCATGATAGAAATATGTCGGTACTATAGAGGTGGTGGTTGTAACCAGACATGACCATAAGAATCAATGCAATAAGAAAGTGTCGTTATCGAAAGTGACCAGTACATAGAGGTGGTCGTAAAAACAGGTTTGACAGTAAATCAACGTAGTAAAAAGCCTCAAGTTGTCACTGTAGACAGATACCTCTGTGTAGAGGTGGTCGTAAAAGAAGTTCTGACAGTAAATTAATGTAGTAGAAAAGTCTTGGGTTGATGGCATTGTAGATACTGACCGCTATACAGAGATAGTCGTGAAAGCAGGTTTGACAGTAAATTAATGTAATGAAAAGACTTACATAAAACGGTAACGACTAAAGGATTTGATCTTCTCTGTTGATCACCATTAGAAATTTCACACTGATATGAACCTGCATCGTCAGTAGAAATTGTATTTATCGAAAAAGTAGATGATGTTTGATCAGTAATAGGGCTGCCATCTTTGAACCATGAATACTGTGGCTCAGGAAACGAGACACCAAAGCACGTGATAGTGAGTCGACTATTTTGAATTAAAGAAGTTGAAACTGATGGTGTTGTTGTTGGTGTACGGATATCTATAAGCAGAGAATAGTAAAATAAAGACAGGATTTAAGAAATCAAACAGCATGTATATGAAGGTAATTCGAATAATTTGAAGCAACTTTTTAAAATCATTTAAATATGATATTGTAAGTTTTATTGATAGCTTTGTATAAAAAACAGGCAACAGTTTTATGATTCTTCCTAAAATAACACAAAGTTTTTCTGCAATCCGATTTGCCTTTGAGGCTCGGGATTTTCAGCGCTTTACTCGTGTTTTCCGGCAATCCTCGTGTAATTAGATATGAATGCGAAACATATAGAATGTAATACCCTTTATTAATCTGAAAAATAAGTTTACGAATACGGTGTCAATGATTCACGCAGATTACTGTATACCATCGTATACCATGTAAGTAGTATTGCGTGACTCGTAGTGGAGTGGTCGTACATACACAGTCATAGATAGTGCATATTATCAGTTATATGAATGGCAGCGCATAAATAGCTGAAGTTTGTTAATCAACATACAGCTTTGTAGAACGTAGAAGATCTGCGCATCATCACTCAATCTAGCTGTATGTCATCAATGCTTTGATAACTATACAATTTAACTGCGTTAGATTTTCATATAGTCAAAATTACGAAAACGAAAAGTAGTAATTGATTACCTAAATATCTCCTCTGAACCCGCCCTTTATTGGTTGTTTTATATGATGGCGTTGTAATTTATATATATCAATTGGGTTATTCATTCAATCATTAACATTGAAAATTGAAAGATAAGCTAGAATATAATAAAAGTCAGAGAATCATATTGAATAGATTGCCTGATGATCGCCTCGGCGTGAAACTTCAAGTAGCAAACTTGACTGTCTGATTCTCTGACTTTTATTATTTGAAGCTCTGCTATATTTTGCATTGAGCCCTATGTTCAACCAGTAAGACAACGTTTTACAAATAAGTTAGAATATATATATACTGTAGTGACGACTTACATTGAACAGTTAATGCCATTGTTGAAGATTGGGATGATCCAGCAACATTTGTGGCCACGCAATGATATGAACCTGCTTGGTTTAGTTCTACAGATGGTAATGTTAGAATACTTGATGTGGAGACCCTTGAACCGTCGAGGAACCACTCGTAGGTAGGCGTGGGATTTCCTACTGCGGTACAAGTAACTGTGAGAGATGAGAGTTCATTGACTGTCCTGGACGCAGCGCTGTCGATAATAGCACCATTGATGTCTGAAAACAGACGAAGGAAAGATGGTTATTACGATATGCAGTATGCACAGTTCTTATATCAGTTTCTTAGAATATTTAGATTATATTAATAATAATAAAAAGTTGTGTTTATCAAATGGCAGATAATATAATGCTTTACGTCTTCATTTGACAGAGCAGTAAATAATAATAATATATGGTGAAAAAGTCAAAGAATACACATTTTTTACTGTTACTCAAGCTTCACGCATTTCACTGCGATCTTAAAATAGTTTGAATAAAAATCTGTCTAAAGAACGCAGTGAAATGCGTGACACTTGAGTAACAACAAAAGAATGTGTATTCTTTGACTCTTTTACCATATATTATTATTACCATATTAGCAGCAGACAAGTACTTGTTTCTGGCCATTAGCCAGAATATCTACTATATTAATTAATTATCTATATTAATAATAATAGAAATGATATGCAAACCATTTAAGATAAATGAAACAAAGATTAGCCAAGTTTAACGGGAATCTCACGGTAGTCACGGTGAAAGTTCACTTATCTCTGTTTCATTTATATTATTTATATGAAAACAATGGCATCTGAACAAGACAGTGATAAATGGAATGAAATCCATTCTACAAGAAATAGTAACAGATGCAATTGATAAAAAATGTCAAGACTATCCTGCTTGGAACTAGCAACGCCTCAAATCATATAGCTATATATTATTCTTTTTTGGAGAACAAATCTGTCAATATAAGAATTTTAGGATATGCTGGTTTTCAATTTTTGCTGTGTGCTTTCGAGTTCTGTTTGGAAAACATCAGTATTACTCTGGCTTCATATAGTATCCGTGATTGATTAACCGACATTTAAAATTCCAGTTGATTCCGTAGCTCAATGGTAGAGTGCAGCATTACACATGTGGCTTGGATTCAACTCTACCTATATAGTAGCTGAAAGCTAGCTGTTGAATCCGGATTGAAGTAACGGATTTAAAATAGGGAATACTATATACATATCCGGTGTCCGGTTAGATTTGAAAGACATAATAATAGCTAGCGCACTTCTTTTTATACAATGTACTTACATTGAACATCGACACTAAACGGAGTAGAGGAACGTGTATCACTCTGTGGAGTATTGCTAATTCTACAGAAATAGTTTCCAGCTGTTTGCAAATTCACATTGTTGAGTGTCAACGTTTGTGTGGTTGAGAATGGGACACCATCTTTAAACCAAGAATAAGAAGGAGCTGGATAGGAATTACCGGAACATTGGACAACGAGATTATTACCAATTATAACAGATTCAACGCTTGCAGCGTCTGTTGTAGGAATTTCAATAACTATAATGTGATAGAAAAAACGTTTTAATCAATATGCATAATCATTAATTTGGATGTCCCCCAAATACATCGGGCGAGCTATGTGTGCGATATGGAACAGGTACAGCTGTATAGCGTTCAACTAACATGTAGAGCTGTTCGCAGTGAGTCCCAAAAAACGTTGGAAATTACGAGTCGACGGGGGTGATATAGCTGTGTCCGATGGGGCTCTTCACCAATCACAGTTTGGGAAACCGCCATTCAACAATTTATGTCCACTATATAATTTTTTTTTTTAAATATTTATAAAAATAATGGAATATTCCTTGGATAATGCGATGATATGACTACATACTTAACTTTTATATTCTATATATGTACTACATACGTAATTAGAGTATATAACTTTCGTTTACTTCCCCGGGTATAAAGTGAAGCCTGACTAAAGTAGACAGTTGAATTTAGCGCCAGCTATATGATACGCAAATTCATCAACGGCTATACCACTGATAGCTGAGATTTACATGAGCGTTTATTTGTTCGTTATTTTTATTAACAGGAATCAGTTTTGAAAAGATCATGAAAACTAAAGCCAATTTTATTTTTGAAAGCTATCAAACTCCATCGAAACAGGGAGATGTAATTAATTAAATTAAAATACAGAATAAATTGCAATTAATTAAATATTTGATTTATTGAATTTCATTAACTATCTGAATAAGAAATCGTTATAAATGTGTAAAAATATTTTCTTTTGATCATCAAATATGTTTCCTCTTCGTGTTGGAAGATCTGCTGTGTCACACATCGAAACTTTTTGTTGTTCTTAAAACTAGACAATAATTTCTCAAAATTAATAAATTTATCACTTGACCGCAGAATACGAATCCACTTGCAACAAGAATACTATACACACTTGTCCACTAGTTGGTAACATTGCCTTATCTTGAGTAAAAATTGTCTTGCTATTTTGACCTCAAAATTTCTCAAATAAAGAAAATATGTCTATCCTATAATAGAGCAACGGTTCTCGTATGTAGCCTACAGTGTGCAGTACATTTTACTTGTCAACGATGTTACAATATGAGAATAACTTACAAATAGTGTCAAAGCGGAAACTAGGCGATGAATTCACTACACCATTTAGAGTTATCTCGCAGACGTAATTCCCACTATCGGCTGGTGTTGCTTGAATTGTTAATGATGTTCCTGTTGCCAGTGCAATATTATTTTTCAGCCATCTTACAGTTGCATCAGGCGATGACATTGTTTCGCAGTTTAATACAACAGTTGTACCCTCATTACCTTGATTAGGTCCACTCACGATAGGTTGCCCAGCAACTATAATGAAAAATACAAAATAGAGATTTTGATCAATATCCAAGGATACATTTTGTAATATTTTGTAAGCATCCCGTACATAGAAACTGGGAATTGCATTAAATTTTGAAAAAACTGCCCACAGTTATATCAAAATATTCTGTTTCTAAGTATATGCAAATAATAACCCCATCAACATTGATAGAGTCAAACCTTTTTCAACGGTCACCTCTATACAGCGGTCATTTGCGTATACTGTAGTGTGGTCACTCTTGGAATGTCAAAAATCGCAATTTCAATTGAATCAACTCTGTATATAAAGGACACCAGCACATAATGATCAATTTACCTACCTCTCGTAGCTGGCTGTTATATACTGTATTCATTTGACAATTGAAATAGAGATTGATATACTCACTTGAAACAGAGACTGCATCAGACTTGATTGAACCAATCGCAACATTATTTGCCACACATGTGATCTGTCCAGCATCACTAACACTAGCACTTGCAATAGATAATGTCGATGACGTAGCACCACTGATTGGAACACTATCTCGTTCCCATGTAAAAGTTGCTACTGGTACAGATGATACAGAGCATGAAAGAGAGATTGGAGAACCAGAGACAATGATCAAAGGACCAAGTGGAGTCACTGTTGGTTTTTCTAGAACTAAACATAGAAACAAAGCAACAAATGTTAAGCGAGGAAATAATGTTACAAAGAAATAAAATATTACTACATTTGACGGGGAGATCAACCATCCAAATAGAAAATATTTGCAAGCAGATACATCATACTGTAAAATGTATATAAATATATGTAAAGCGGTATATATGTTTTACAATTTCAATAACTAACTGCGTAACTTATTAGGTCGTTGGATTGTCTCCATAGAACAGTAACTTTGTTAGACATTTGTAATTTATCTTCTAATGCTCAATGTCCAATGTCCATCCTTACGAGCCTGTTCTATTACTGAACAATGATTTGGTTGACATTTCGTATCGCATCAAAACATCGCAAATACTTGCATGATATTGAAAGCCTAAAATCCTAAATGAGGGCTATCAATCGAGAATGTGTACAGCATGTTTCTATGAGATGATAGTATGTTCTTGATCCAATTTCGGGTTTGAGGCTCAATAAGTCCGAGTCTTGAGCCATTTCGTCGCAGCTAGACTACATGAGTGACAACAGGCAAACAACTAGGCAAAAGTCTCTATACCATGTTCTGTCTCTGTGAGATTGAGTTTCGTGGCACACGGCATACGGTCTACGTTTAATTACCACGATAACTTACATTGTGTTGCGAATTGCAATGGTGCAGATGTCCTCACAGTATTATCGAAGGCAAAATCATTGGCACATGTATAAGAATCAGTTGTTGTTTTCGCAATATCATTTAAAGTGAGTTGTTGACTTGTTTGTCCTATCACTACATTGCCACCTTTAAACCATGAGTATCTGAAACCAGCGGATGCTACTGATTGACAGACAAATGTTACGGATGTACCAATCGGAGCAGCGGATGGACCGGCTATCGATGGTATACCGAGCACTATAAAAATAAAAATAAAAAGTCCAATCAGATTGAGTGCATTTTCTATTCAGAATAAGTGGTATTTTAGTGCTTTTCAATTTTATTATGCCTGAAATTATTCAATGCATTATAGAATTCAATTGATTTCAATATCAAGTTGATTTGTTTACCAACCTACACCTAGCAAATGGTAGCAATGACAATAACATACCATTAACTGCCAGTGCATCTGACGTGGAACTTTCAATGCCATTTGAGATGATACAGAAATAGTTTCCAGCATCTCCTAATCCAATATCGGATAATATGATTTCTTTGGTAGTAAATGCCAAGTTAGTTGTCCCCCTTAACCATTGGAACAATTCTGTAGGGGTTGCACTACCATCACAACGTAATGTTAATGATGACCCAGGGGCAATAACAATTGGTACAGGGTCACCAATAGCCAGTACGACAGGCTTAGCGATGGCTAAAATATAATAAAAGATATAAATGAAAAAACTTACAAATTAAAAATAACACAAATACCAGACGAAAATTATGCTGAAATAAGTAACTGTTTGATTATTTCCTGATAGATCGCGAATACCATTGTAAGCTGTGATTTCGAATTAACTGTCATAATAAAACCACTGTAATAAAATCACAAATTTACTGTAATCATGACAAATAATACAAACTAAATACTACGGTAAATGTTCTTCTTTCAATTTAGCTGGCGAAAATTTGAGCCATCGGAACTAGGTCTGATTCATGCACCGTTCTGTACATGCACTAATCGAACGTTGAAGATCGGACTGCGGAACGGCCTATGAAACGGCCTATGAAACGGCAAATGAAACGGTCTCAACGATTGAATGAACGCTTTTGGAGCTACTGTATTTCACTATGTGTGAATGCATGCATGAAAACATTGAGCCGGCGTCTGAAACCGACTTGTTCAAGTAGTCGATCTGGAGGTTTTCTCAATGAGAAATAGGACTTACATTATACAAGTGCCTTACTACATTATAAAGTCTCTTCATTTTCACCCGGTATTACAACATCATTGAAAAGCCAGATGTACTGTGGTATAGGTTGAGATGATCCTGAACATTGTAATCCGATTGAACCACCATTGTCGCGTAGGATGGTCCCGGATGGTGGCATCGTTCAATTTACAAATGGTCATGTTTTATCTCTAATCAGAACCAATGCCTTCGAAATAAATTTTTTATCACAACAGCTCGAAAGGCTAAATCGAAGCGAAACGCTGAAATCTAACGCCGATATTATTCACTGAATCATTGTGATATTTCATCTATTGAAAATCCATCTTAAAATATTCTGAACAATTGAATCAACTTTTCAATAAAATGCAATGATACGGCAATGTACAAATTAGATGAATTGGAAGTATAGGCCAATGAGAATAAAACATAATAAGCCTCCACTTACTTCTGACGGTCAAAACAACTGCTGCTGAATTTGATTCAAAACCTTGGATTGTTACCATGCATACAAATGACCCGCTGTCACTCAAGGTAAGATCATTTCGTGTGTACTGCGTGGTAGTTGCACCTATGATATTAGTACCGTCTTTCTTCCATTGGATTGTGGCATCTAATGACGATTTTGTATCACATGTTAAAGTGAGATCACTATTTGCAGATCGACTGAGTGGTCCAGATGGGGAAATAACTGGCAATCCACGAACTGTGAATAAGAAATACAAAGCATTTTGTTGATTACTAAAACATTAATTATATGTCTATGACGGCTTAAAGGGGCAAAATTGACCGGCGAACGCTGCGAGCACAAGTTGAATTTATGCTTAGCGTAATTCAACCGTCTCGCTTTGAAACAATTGTTATACGCAGGCCTAACTTGTAATAAAATTCATGTCAACAATGAACATTGTGTTATAACAATAAGCGTGCACGTGATCCTAAGTGCGTAGCGCCTGCCGGTCATTTTTGCTCCTTTAAACAGTCAAGTTGATAATCATCCTTTTATATAACGTGGTCTAAGTTGTCTTACTGATTGAACATAGCGCTCAATCCTATACAGCAAGCTTTAAATAATATATAAAATATAAAGTCAGAATTCAGACAATCACGCCAAGGAGATCATTAGGCATTGAATAGATTGCATGATGATCGCCTTGGTGTGAAACTTTGTGTAGCAAACATGATTGTTTGACTTCTGACTTTAATTGTCGCTTTACATGAAATAGTGATTCTCTATATGGCCTAGTAGCTTTATCATGATTTCCCTTTTGGATCAGCAACATTTGGGACAGTGGCGATAGTCGTAGACTTCAAACTCCTAATATTCTAATACATGAATACAATCGAACGCAGAATTCGTTGAAATCAGGATGAAATTCGAAGCGTCACAGGCATAGATTTATAGTCAAAATCAATGTGGCAATAAAGTCATAGACCAATAAATCAGGATTTTAAGAAGCCTATAAGCAGACCTCAAATGTAAGAAATCATAAACGAGGAAAGTAATCAGTTGGTCTAACAATAAATAGTCTACATAATTATTAATAAAGATAAGTCTAAAGCATAGCTCCCTGAAAAATAATGCCTTCGCCGCTATTAATGCCATATTAACATACGGTTGAATGAAAGCTATGTAACAGATCCAATCATCCATCATCTATTCTCTTGCTGTAACTGTTTTATTTCAATATTGAAAAGGCCTAACTTTCTCTGGTCCTAAAATAATTGGCTTTTTTCTGCTTACACCTAAATCCCTTGTAACAAATGATTTCTACAAACCTCCAACAATTGTTGCAACAGAGTCACTTGTGTCAAGGTTATTTGTTGTTCGACATATAAATCTTCCACCGTTTGCAGGGGTAGACGGTCTAGTTAAAGTCTCTTCATTTTCACCCGGTATTATAACATCATTGAAAAGCCAGATGTACTGTGGTATAGGTTGAGATGATCCTGAACATTGTAATCCGATTGAACCACCGTTGTCGCGTAGGATGGTCCCGGATGGTGATATCGTAGGTTGATCCATAACTAGAAAGAATGTCAAAACATAAGGAATGTACAGGTTTGTTTCTAGCAGTGTCGGATGAAAGTTAGGATCCTGGAATCCGATATCCTGGAAGCCTATATGGGTGGGCAGGTAAAATTCAGAGAAAATTGATATTTTTATGATTTATAGGCTACACCTCAAGCAAAAATCGAGAAGAAAAAGCTGGACATGTTCTCTGAGGATTCCAGAAGACTGGCATATTTATTATCAGGCATTTGGTTTCTAGGAAATAAAACTGAAGTTTGCAAGTAAAATATGTTTAGTGTTCTCGATATTGATATCGGTTTCTTATCGGACCGGATATCATGTGTTTAAGAATCAAAATATCTAACATCATCCATTCCTATATACAAGGGATTTACATGTTATTAATTAAAGTCATGCTAGACTCTGATGTTTTGCACATCTATTTACAAATAAAGCGAACATTTTTGTTTCTGAAATTTCAGAATTGCTCATTATATACTCTATACATGCAATATATTCACTTTAAGTTATTAAGCAAAGATTAAGGATTAGACGTGAAAGTTGGCACACATTGGCCCAACGCACTGCCAACTGCTAAACTTTCCCCTCCTGTTTTTGCTATTGCTCATCAAAGTCTGAACGTGATTTGTGGCGCTCTTTGTGTAGCAAATATGTTGGGCGAAAGAAGAGGGTACATTCCTATAATGTGGCGGTCTATATTACTACAGTACTAGCAAATATTGTAATTTGTTTTCTCTACAAAAAGAAAGCAATGTTCGACTGTTGATCAAATAATGTCGTATTATATGAATGGCGTCATTAGCTGAATCAAGACGTCAGTGTGCTTGAGATGACCCAAGTTGAAGTTTTAGATATGGAGCAAGCTTTATTGCGTATCTGAACAATGGTAGCATATTAAAACGCCAATGCATAACATCTCATGCTATTAAGAATTTGTATCGCATAAAATAAAGAAAGTAAAAAGAAGAAAATATTAAATAACAACGAAGAAAGTTCTATATAATACATACATCTTGTTAGAACCTCGATGCCATTTGAAACAGTTTGTACACCATGCGCAGATGTTGTACATGTATAACTACCATCTTGAGCTACGTCAATGTTTTGTAATGTAAGTGTTGTCCCACTTTGTCCAGCAACAGGTTGACCATTGTTTTGCCACGAAATGACAGTGTTAGAGGAACTATCCGTGGTACATGTTAGTGTCACATCAGAGCCTCTTGGCGGTGGTAATGCCACATTCACTGACAAGGCAGCAGGACCAACAACTAGAAAAGACAGGATCGTAAAATATATTAGAAAATTAACTTGCATTTCTGATAATAAGAAGGAATCATTTGGACGGTATATACTGCCCTATCGCTTTTATAACTCTTAAATTTATAGAAAAAAAAACAGAGCTTGTTGCCTGGCAAAGATGATAAAAGATATGATGTTACATTTATATTAACTCAGACATGAAACTACATCGATGCACATCATCAATTCCATAAATAACTTATGATGTAATTCAATGTATACATTTTTTGACAACGTTTTGGCTTTATCTGTCGCCAATCTCAAGTCAAATCAATATTAACAAAGTTATCTTATATCTTTTGAATTACTTTCAACAATTGCTAAATTGCAGTTAGAAACACAATAAAATTTTTTTAAATGTCTACATTATTGATTCTGGGTGAATTCAAGATAGTTTGCAATTTTCCTTAGATATTATCTCATACACTTTACAATCAAAATTGTTTCCGACTGTTTGACTGTTTGAATAAATTTGACACACCATGCATAAATAACTATATGCATATGAGGTTTGGGAGTGTCGATCTTTCCACATATGTCTGAGCTATAATGAATCAACTTATTACTTTAAAAACAATTCTTAAAGGGCATATGAAATGGAATTTCACCTATTATTGTTTTTTAATCGCGTTCATGAAGCAATTTTGAGTGTCTTAAAGTTGTAGTATTTGAGGGACAAACGCCTCGGATTCACTACCCTGCATATACATAAACACGACAGAAGAAGTTCATTGGAAACCATAACCTACATGGTATCATCGAAAGAACAGAATTCGACAATTGCTATAAAGTATATCATCATTGGACAATTGACATAGCCAGGGTCCGAAAAAAGTGGGGATCCTGGGATCCTAGATCCCGGAAGGCTAGACAAAATTCAGAAGAAAATTGATGTTTTTAATGATTTTCTGGTCAAACCTCAACAACAAAATTCAGAAGAAAAAATTTAAATGCCCCTAGGATTCCAGAAGGCTGAACCTTTTGTCGGACCCTGGACATAGCTGAAACAAGTTTGATTGTAGCTGGTTGATTGTAGCAAGATTTGTTTGAGCTGAACTCAGAGCTGTTCGCTGCATACATAATATTATCATTCACAATCTCTAATTACTAGCTCAATGAAAAATGTACATATAATTAAAACTAGACTTAAATCCGAGGACTTGTCAAAATATCTTAAGTATAATTAATTTGTAAATAATCACATTTTCTGTAAGTAATTCACAGTCGTTGTTGTTTTACAGAAATAAAAAATTCATTCATTGTAAAGTAAGTGTATGAGATACTCTTCATAAGGGAAATTTGCAACCTATCCTGGATTGATTACATCACGAAACTTACCAGTTAATACTAATATTAATTAGCGAAACAATTATCATATGGATTTCCATAAGTTTACATTATTATCTGAATATTTTAACTAATAGCATGTAAAACTAATCTGAATCTACCCTGAATGGGTGACATATGCATTTGAAGTTGAATACATCGTGAAATTCAATAGAAATCGTCTAGAGAGACATATTGACTTACTTTGAACTGTAACTGAGCTAGATACTTGTGTTCCTGCTTGGTTTTCTGTCTCGCATGAATAAATATGATTAACAGATGTTGAATGTGGTCCAGATATAGATAATGTTGATGACGTTTGATCTACGAGTTCTATATTATCTCGTCTCCATGTAAATGAAGGAGTAGGAAACCCAGATGGATTACACGTGATAATGATGTTACCAGCGGTTAGAACGGCAAAGTTTTCACTTCGTGATAGAGTAGGAGCTTCAATGTCTGTAAATGACGAAAAAAGACAACTTAGCTACACAGAAAATCTATAACAACTTCTCATGGAATATCACCTTATTTTGAATGCAAAGATAATTACAGTCAAACTTGTTATCACAGCCATCTCTATATAGCAGCCATCCGCCTATAGTGGTCACTTTAGCAATTTCTAAAATAATTGTTTCTATTGAACTGGCACTGTATATAATTTAAGGTCACCTGCACATAGTGGTCAATTTATCTATCTCTCATAGCTGGTTGTTCTATACAGGTTTCACTGTACGACATACCATTAATTTTCTTAAATAGAGAGAAATGTATAGAAGCTACAAGTTTCATGATGCGTCGTGTACAAAAATTCAGCACTAAGGCAGATAGCTGTCTATAATTAGAATGTGTACCATTCAACCTGAGTAACTGCTTGGAACAGAACTCAAGGATAGGGGCTTAACCTCTGAAAATATCGTATTAGTCCATTTAATGTCTGCCTTTTATATTGACTATACGCAACATATATCAGTCCACTATCAGTCTATAAAAGTATGATGACGATGATGATGTCGATGATCAAAATTAAGCTTACATGCAACTTGTAGAATTGTTGGTGATGTTAATTGTATCACATCTCCTAACGTAACAACACAAACATATGAACCAGGATCTTCTCGTGTAACAGGTGATAAATTTAACGTGGTTGCTGTAGCACCATTGATTACTACACCATCCTTTCTCCAAGATATAGAGGCACCAGGTGAATTAGGTGAACATGTAAACGTATTTGATGTTCCTTCATTCCATATAACAACACCATTGGGACTTAATGTCGGTATACCAACAACTAAAATGAAACATTTTAAATTTTGTTCATATGAAATGAATTACAGATGAGACATACTACAGTAGTTGATGCTACCATTCGCTACTATTCTACCAATGATTAATTTATTTAGCTACAGAAACTTACATTCCACGTTAATTGTAAGCTCCCCTGATGTCGATGTACCAGCTGTATTGGATGCCACACATTTATAAACACCAGATGACACAGGTGTTGTACTACCAATGACGTGCTCAATGTTTGTTTGACCAACAATATCTACACCATCCTTTTGCCATTGAATGTCTGGCAGAGGGAAACCAGCAACTGTACACGTCATACGTACTTCTACATTTAGACCAACGGTGATTGTTTCGCTTGGAGAGATAGAAGCAAATCCAATATCTAATGAAACATAAGAAAGAAATTATATACCATTGATCAGACATGAGAACGTGATACAGTGTAACCATGGTAAAATCAAAATCCTGAAGCAGTCAGAAGTCATGATAGTAATCGAGTTGTTTTACTGTATTAAGCGAAGTGAAATAGCTGAGTTTGATAGAAACCATTTAAGAAAAGTTAATGATATTAGCAGTAGTAATTCTAAACTGCAAACATCCTCATGTAAGCAATTTAAGAGCTCAAAATGTTAATTAGTTGGAAAGCTGCTAAAATCCTGAGCATTCTCAAAAAGATAGTAGGGAAACAGCTTGAAGCAAAGCGTTAGTAGGTCTTTTAAGCCTCTTAGTAGCTGCTGGCATACAAAAACAAACCTCAATAGATTGTATTCAAGGCTCAAACTAGTGATTAGTATAATAATAATGAATATGTTTGACTCATAACAAGGAAGTCATCTTCCTTGTGAAAACAGTTCACAAACATTAGGTCATTGAACGTTCATGAACTGCTCATGAACTTTTTATAAGGTGTTCATGAACAGCTCATGGAGGTTTGAAAAGCTCTTAAAGTGTTCCTGAACAGTCCATGAGGTTCATGACAGTTCATGAACTTAACACAATTTTTCACAGGGGTGGAGATCATCCTATCATAGTTCATCCTACAAATATCAACAACCACAGCATAACTCAAATTATTAGCATTACACTTACATCTTGTTTCAACTCGTGTTGCTTGAGAATCAACAGCAACATTCTCAATTGTCGATGTACAAAAGTAATCATCGCTGGTTGATGGCGTAGCATTATCCAAAATCAATTGTAACGAATTACCAGTAACGGAGGAGACACCTTTCCTCCAAGATACAATTGCACCGCTAGATGACTGCAGATTACATGTCAATGTGATTGATCCACCCGATGGAACAACAGGTGGAATAATTGATGACGTAATTGTTGGTTGACCAACAACTAAAACAGTTATGAAAGAAAATATTGATTTTATCAGATAGGATCTAGAATTCTCTCTCACTTAAAGCTTTATCTTATAGCCAGCATTATGAAAAAAGCTATGCAGCTTGCTAAGTCCTGACAAAATGATGATGATGACAGAACTGACTAATGTTCAATGATATATTAGACATTGAGAAAAAACGTCCAGGGAATTCACCATTTGATCACAATTGTCAACTCTATAATGGTACACCATCTATTAAACTTATCAACATTTTATAAAAGGAAAATTAATTGGAACAAGACATACGTTATGCAGATGCACCAATCATCATATACTACTATACTACAATCCATAGAATTTGCTAATCAATGGATATGTTTGAATGGACATCATGCTTCCCTTGTGAGAGCAGTTCACGGATGCAGCTGGACCGATTTTAATGAATAGGTCCAAAAAGATTTCACCAAAATCAGAACATCTAACGACCATGGACATTTCATGAATAACTAGCGAAGTTCATGAACCTAGTAAAATATCTCTCAGTGGATACGTCTCAAAACCCTTGCAAATAAAATGACAATTGAAGCCCTTACGTCATGAAATCAGATCAGTAAAGATCATTTATCACTGCTTTCAGTGAAAAGAGCACCACTCCTTTAGAAATAGAAGAGTAGTACAGACACCTTCAGTTGGGCGATATCATAATTTAGGTACTTACATTGTATGGTTTCTCCAGTTGTTGATACGACTGTTCGTCCTTGGCTAGTTGCCTCACATGTGTAACGGCCATCAGTTGCAAGAGATGCTGCTGTTTCTAAAGTTTCACTATTTGTTGCAATTAATAAATTATTATCTAGCCTCCATGCGTATGAAACACTACTACTAGCATCAATGTTACATGTTAATGAAATTGTATCACCAGACTTTGTAATAGATATTCCATTATCATTTACCAAGCTAACAAATCCAAGATCTAGATTAAGAAGGCAAAAAACGATTAAAATTAAGTCTAAAGTATCTAAACGCTTTTCATGAAACTTTGATAGATCTGCTCATGAGCTGTTCATAAACTGTCCCTGAACTAATCAAAAGCTCTTCATTGTTTTGTGTTTAAGTACGTAGCTTTCTTGCTTGAGTCCGGTAAGTTATTTATCACTAAGGAACGTGATGGGATACTACTAAAAAAAGAATATTATGCAAATCTTATTCTTGAGAACTAATTGGGTCTGTGAAGCATGCTATAATTATCATTGCAAAACTTAAGAACCATGCCATGCGAGGTTTATGAACAATTCATCAGAAGTTCCTCAAATTACGGTTTAAGAACAGCGCCTGCAAAAAAAGTTCAAGAGTTCATGAACAGTTCATGAACGTTGAATGGACCCAATCTGCATGCACTGTTTATGAACAAACCATGAACCTTTATGAACAGTTCAGGAAAATTGGGGCCATTTAATGTTCATGAACTGTCCATGAACTGCTCATGAACTCCTGAACTGTTTTCCACAGGGAAGTACATTAACTATTGGTGAGCTGTTCATGAAAGTTATGCCAATTTAATCATCATTCAACAAGGCTATAGATAAGTATTTACTACATACATTGGACAGTTCTTGTATTTGATGATATAGAACCAGCAGCATTGGTAGCTGTACAGACGTAACTGCCTGCATTTGATAAACTACTTGATTCTCTAATCAATGTTAATCCAGTTTCACCATCAATGACTATATCATCCTTTTTCCATTCAATAGTTGTATCACCTAAACTTGTTTCAACTGTACATGTTAATTGTAAACGTTCGTTATTAACAATGATACTTGGACCTGTCAGTGACACCGAAGAAAGATCTAAAACATGGAATAAAATACAAATTTATTAAACATTGTTATAATTAAATATGATAGGTGATATCTGGGTTGGTTTTCCCAAATGAAGCCTACTTAGTGCCAATTGAAATGCTAGTACACTGATTGTTATTGGTTTTCAATAAAATTAATATTATTATTACCTTCTCTACAAATTCTGGTAGAGTACGGGACAAAGAAAACATGCGGATAGAATTTTTGCAAGTTGATACGGGGTAAGAAAAGTTTCATCGAATCTACGGGCTATGTGAAACAATGGGCACTGTACCCACTGCTCTATTATCAGACACAATTATTAGAGCCACTTAATATAAAGACAGAAGCTATAAATGTAAAACCATCATATGACTGTGTAACTCCTATATATTAAACAATAATTATGTTATAATGTATGACAATAACATAAATGTACTTACGGTTGATAGTAAGTAATATTCCATTTGATAGTTCTGTTTCAGATCCTAATGATACTTCACAAGTATACGTTCCACCGTCATTAATAGCCACTGAAGATAATGTAACAGTGTTAGAACCTTGTAATGATGGCTGAAGAGCACCATTTAATCTCCATACAAAACCAGTTGCAGCATTTGCAGGTGCAATATTTGGAACACAAGTAAACATTACTGAATCACCAACAATAACATTATTACTTGTAGCAGTTAACACTGGTGTAGCAAAATCTAATTAAGAATAAAATAAAATAAATGAATAAAAAGAACAAACATGAAAAAAAATTCATTTTGCGTATTCAGAAGTGAATCAGTGACAGTAAATCAACAAATTAAAATAATAAACAATAAAATATCAATAATATACGCCGTCAAATAAAATCAAATTTGTAGGACTAAATTTTATCCTTGTATCACAAATTTCAAAATTCTAACTGAATAATAATTTAAGCCAATAATATGCAAATTTGATAATTAAATTAGACACAAGGAGAACCAATGTGGATTGAATTATATGGCTGCTTATCAACATTGATGAAAGGCATAAACACAAAATTATTCCACACCTTTCTTTACTTGTACATGCTATGCAATGTAATTTCAAAGGCAGCTAGGAGCAATGCTAAAGTAAAAAGCTTTAGAAGCATAGAACTATTTGGTGTTAATTAAATGATGCACTATCTTAATACAACTATTGTAGGCCTAATCTTTCTTTGGTCTCCCATGTGGAAAACTGTACAAGGTCATGAATAGTTCATGAACATTTCATTCTGGGTTCATGAGCAGTTTACAAACAGTCATGAACAGTTCATGAACTGGTTCATGAACTTGATATTGCCAGCATTTTTACGAATACTTCATGAACATTTAATGAACATTGGGGGAATTTCAAGTTCATGAGTATTTTCACAGGAGCTATTAGACAGAGCGTCACAGATCTAAAACGACAGGTTTCTCTGGGCAGCTTGAAATTCACAAGGGTTTATAAAAATATACTAAATGCCTTACTGTTTCTCTTTTCAATCAAATTTCATTGTAAACTTTTCAAAAATCCAATTTATATTCCATGATTCACGGTAAAATCCTAATTTAACATTTCGAGATAATACAGCATGTTAGTCTTGAAAATTTGTTTTCCTATGATTTTGCGAATCCCCGGGAGCATAACAAAACATCAAACATATGCATTAAGATGACTCTGACCATAAACTAATTTGTAAATTCATTTTCCAGAGGTCTGAAATAAAATTTGACTAAAACTAGAAACGGGGAAGTTTGTATGGAACTTTTATGAACACTTTTATGTGAATTTCAAGTTGCCCGGAGAAACCTTCCGTTTTAGATAAACTGCGTTCCGACTATATAGTTTGATATCAAGAAATAATAAATTTGATTGTAGCCAAGGTAATACCAACTTACGAGATACTGTTACCGTGGCTGATTCAGTACTAGATCCCATGGAGCTTTGACCGATACATGAATAACCTCCAGCATTGACTTCAGTTGAACTCCTTGTCAACACTCGTTGATTTTCGTTATTAATCTGTACTCCTTTGAAGAACCATTGATATGATGTGATTGCTGGCTTTGCTACTAAAGTACATGTTACTGTGAACTGTGAGCCAGGTTTAACGACTTCTGAAGATGCTATTGCAGCAGCATTCCCAATATCTAATATCATAAAAACAGAAACAACAACATAATATTAATTATTGTTTGTCACAAATTCTGAAAAGTGTAAGATCAAGTAAATAAAGTTATATTGACTTACATCCAATAGTAATTGGATCTGACTGAGGTCCTATATCTGCAACAGAATTGGATCCAGCACACGTAAAGTCACCAACAATATCAAACAATCCGCTAAGTTGTAGAGTTTTTTGATTAGCAGAACCAATTCTTCCTGGGACTCCGTTTACAATTCTAAACCAACGATAGCCTGTAGAAGTGACTGAAGGATTGGCATCAATATCACATGTCATTGTAAATGTTCCACCAGGGCGTACAATAGTAGGGATTGATGTGACAGTTGCCTTTTCAATATCTAAAAACAAAATATCAAAAAGTTAAATCAACGTGTTAAAATGAAAATTTCAGCATCAATCAGACATGGTAACACAACCGGCAATGTCAAAATAGTCTGATAATTAAGATTTTGATAATTTCTTAACAAATTTTAATAAAAAGAGCATATAATAGAATTTTGTATACAAATATTCTGAAATCTGCCAAAAAGTGGAAAAATCTCAATTTTATTTTTTAAATCTCTATTATATTTGAAAACAGATTACAGTGAAACCACCATATAACAGCCAGCTATAAGAGGTTGATAAATTGACCACTATATATGCAGGTAGCATTTGTACAATTTTTTGTCCTGTAAACACAAATAGGTGAGTAACTCGGGTGGGCGAGTTAAAATTAAAAATGGTAGCTTGAATTTTCAATTGTTTTGAGCGTTTCTGTTGCAGACATGCCTAGATTGGCATAAAACTATTCAACTCGGGTAGGCAGGCTACTTAACTTACCCTTGTAAACACACAACACATTTGAGTTTGGTAACGCAAATGACTCGCCTACCCGGGTAACTCACCCTCCTTGTAAACAGGGCCTTTGATAAATCAAGAATGATCACTATGGATAGGTGACTGCTATATATAGGTGAAGGTTATAACACGTTTGACTGTATTAATTATCTAATCCGTCAATTGGGATTCGTAACTGAAACATTACAATAATATTAGTCTGAATTTTATAGCAGTGGCTGAAATTACTTTCTTGTACATAACTGTACCTTTGTAAACAGACTACCTGGCTATAATGGTCACTTCCAATAATATCAGATACTAATCCCATATATGATTAAATACTTTGTTTTTGTATTGGAAATTATTGGGGCATTTTGTCATTTATACGTTTAGACATCTATGTAAATTGAAGTCGTCCTCCATTTACTTGAACAAGATTTTGGGCTGCAAATAATCCAAGACAATTGAATATGCCTTATTGGGGGGTTGTCTCCTTTATAAATAGTCACCTAAACAAGTGCTTGTTTACTTGTTTGCATCAAGTGTGGTCTTAGTGTAGTGGCTAGGGATTTGAGCCACGGCCCGCAGGGTCTTGACTTCAATCTTTGGCCAGAGCACTATTGGTTGGAGTCAGGAAGGGCATCCGGCTACTAAACGCTCACAAGCTTCAAAATACTAATAATATAACCAACCACCTCTGCAAAAAAGCTGCAAGCTTACACGGGTTGTGGATAAATGAACACTCCAAATCCAAAAAAGTCCAAACAAGAATTATGAACAGCTAGAGGTACGTTTTCATGATAATTTCATAATATCAACAATTAACACAATCATGTTGGTGACTTACACAATACATTGACAGAAGCAGAAGCAGAAATATGAGACCTTTCATCAGTTTCACTACCAATTGTAATGCTACATGTATAAGTGGCAGTGTCAACTTTGGCAATAGTATTCAACTGCAGTATTTGTGATACTTGTGATGGGATGACAACACCATTTCTAAACCATTGATATCTTGCGCCATTTGATGATGAATGGTCGCAAAGTAGTTGGAGGTTGGTACCCCGATTGACTTGATTAGATGGTGGTGTAACAATTGCTTGATCAAGAACTAAAATTGAATCAATAGTAATAATAATGCTACGTTATGCAGTCAATTAATGATGAATTAATAATCGTAAACACATATTCTTGTTTATGCCCTCCTGTGTGAAGATAGTTCTTAAAAAGTTTCATCAAAAATGGAACATCTAACATTTATGAACTGTTCATGAAAAGTTTGACGAAAAACAGACCATTTGACAACCATGAACTGTTTGTATAAGATAATCCTGAATTCTTATGAAGTATATGAACTCTTTTTTTTCAAAAGTAGGAGTGATTAACTAATTCACATACAAAAAAATAATAGGCTATGTTAACAAAGATGTGTGCAGTGGCTAATAAGAAATTGAACTCTGGTCTGCTGTACACATTTAATGTTGAAAGACCTTCCTATGAACTTTTATTCTAAACTTATGATAACGTAATCGAATGCAATCCTGCAATTTGATTGGTTGGTCCATGTGTTTGGAAATTCATTGGTAGACATTTTTTCACAAATTTCCGAAATTTGTCGATAAAATTTTGTCAGATGCTCAAAGCCGAAGAAGAATAAGAAACTGCAATGTCCGTTTATGATTTGTCTGTGAACTGTTCATTAGCTCAATTGGAATACTATCACCTGCAGTAGATGTACGTTATAAAGAACAGTCTCACATGAAGTACTCACATAAAATTGTAACCGCATCAGAGATGACTTGACCAGCCAATCCGTTTGCTTTACAAACATAGTTTCCAGAATTTAACAGAGTAGCTGGCAAACTGAGAGTGTTTCTGTTGGGCACTGATAAAACACCACCATTCAATTCCCATGTATAGGAAACAGAGCCACTTGCATCAACATTACAAGTCAAGTCTATTGTCTCTCCAGAAATGACAACAGAATTTCCATTGTTAACAAGATTAGTTATTGCCAAATCTAATTAACACAAATGAATAACAATAAAATTCCACAATCAATTTCCAATTGAATATAAATTGGAAATAAGTCAAACAAATGTTGATATTCTTACATGAAACAGTATGCTCGTTAGATGTTTCTGTACTAGCAGCATTTGAAGCTGTACAAGTATACATTCCAGCATCTGTTGAGCTTGTTGGATCACGCACTAACGTATTGCCATTCTCATTTTCTATTAGACTACCATCTTTTGACCATGAAATTGTAGTTTCAGAAGGAAGATTTGTATCAACAGTACATGTTAAAACCATTCGAGCTCTACTTACTACCTGCTGTGGTCCATTGAGGCTTACAGAGGACAAATCTATGATGATAATCAATGCATTTATTTTAAAAATTATGCAACAACTATCAATGCTGCTACATCATATGTCTTGAAAGTATTTACAATATTAGAATATTAAAGAAATAAGAGAAATAATGGCAATAATACAGCATAAAATTAGCAAAAATATATACAGTTCAACGTACAAAGTCAAACAACTTCAAGGTTTCGGATCGATAAAATATTTCAAAATGAATAAATTTCTAATCAGAATTATCCAATTATCTAACATAAGCTTTTACGAGAAATTGAAATTCCAAGTTTCACAACCACTGCATTAAAACTAAGTGTAATTCCGATAAGGTTTTAGGCAAATAGTATGTTACAGTATTTTATGTCATCATATGTATGTCATACAAGTTTCATTGTCAACTGTCTTACACCGTAATGTTTGAATGGAAAATATGTTAGACAGAAGAGAGTCTGTCTATATGCCAATATGATTCTATTAATTAATCAAAGAGATACAGGAGATTAAAATAGAAGAATACTTACGATTGACAGTCAATACACCAGCATTTCCAGATGCCTTAGTGACACCGTTGATACTGGCACTACATGTGTAGCTGCCTGCATCATCAGTAGTTGTTGATGGTATGACCAATGTATCAATTGTTTGTGGTAGCACAGTGGATCCTCTTCTCCAAGTATATGTGATTAAACCAGAACTTGGCGATATATTTGATGTACAAATAAAAGTAACAGAATTACCACTAATCACAGAACGAGTGGCTGGAGTCACTGCGGGTGTACCAAAATCTAAAAAAAATACAACATAGCAATGAATTGATGTCAAAATTTATTGAAAATAAAACATTTCAAATGTTTGTCTTAAATTTGAAAACATATAACCTTTAAACTTTCAATATAATATAATGATAAATATTTATAGTATATAGAGATTACTTCATGGGTATTGCGTCCATACGGATTCTATTCACAAGTTTCTTGATACAAAACCATGAGTGAATACAATTTGTACTGACACAATACCCATGAAGCCAAATTTTCTTTTTATTTAACGGCCAACGAGATTGCAACATTAGTAAATAAAATAGTGAATAGAAAACATAATTTGTATCACGCTTGTTGAAAGAGGACTGCTCGTGACACTGCAAAGGTCATCATCTGACTCGTCGATTTCTTTTTAAAATCAAATCCCAGATGACTCAATATCATAATAATGAAACCCTTTTAACGACACGTTTTATCTTCTCAAGCATGTTTTCAAATCTTTGCGATGCAGACAAGAGGTGAAATGTGATTGGACGTATCATTTTTCTCACACATGAGAAACATCATACGCGGCATTTGATAGAACGGATCGTTTCTTCATGTGTGAAGAAATGATACACGCACAGATTGGCTAAGGTTAACTATAGAAACTATCGCAGCAAGTAAGCAATGGAATATCTTGCTTGGTATTAAACAAAATTAATTACACTACTTTTGAAGGAAATTAGTAGCTGTAGTTCATTATTTTATTTCAAATGAATATTCTTGAGTGATTAATAAGCAAATTAAATGGGCCCATTTAGCATATATTTTCTATGAACTGTTTATGAAAATTGAGCCATTGAACTTGCATGAGCTGTTGTCACAGGGGCATTTATTACAACTTACAGAATACATCCAATGCTGATGATAATTGACTTGTACCCAATGTATTTACTCCTCTGCATGTATATGGTCCACCTGTGTTGGCCTGAGCAGCCACACTTAAGATCTGTCCACTGTCTGGTAGACGGTTACCATTTAAGAACCATTCGTATGAAGTTGCAGCCGGATTGGCAGATAATGTACATGTTAGGACAAAATTTGAACCAGCTGATAGAACTGTGAATGGAGCTGAGACCACTGGTACACCAAAAACTAAAAAAAGAAAAGATTATAATATCCATTACAATTATAACTATATTGTTTTAATAGTACACTTAACTGCATACTAAGAATCTTAGATATACCTAACCGATACTAAAAATATACTGAAAACATACTGGAATGGAATTGGGTGCTGAAACGGTGCTGAAAATCATCAGAAAATGTAATCCAGATTATTTCATTCCATTGAAAAACTACAGAAAGGAACCTTCAAATTAAAATTCTACTGAAATGTGAAAATTCAGTACCCTATTCAATAACTTTTCAGCACTTCGCGTTTTAGAAGTAAGACATAGTACATGATATTTTTTCTTGAACTGCATGCCATTTTACGTACATACATTTCAATGCATTGCCCGTGAATTGTTCTTTTTGTCAACTGTTCAACAGATGTTCATTTCCAGTGCATGAAATTGTGAAAGTTTATAAATAGTTTTTAATTGTACTATTTTGAATCATTAAACTGCTCATCAATGTTCATGAATTAATTAGTAGAATATTTCGGGAAGAGATGAATAATTTGTTAACTGATCTGTCGAGGGGTATCATCGCCAACAGAATCCAATAAGAGTAGGAATTCTAGAATCCTAGATTCCAGAAGGCTAGAGCAAACTCAGAAGAAAATTGATATTTTTATGATTTATTGGTCAAACCTCAACAAAAACTTCAGATATACTTACATGTGATGGCAACAGAATTGGATGGATTACTATCACCAACATTGTTAACGGAAATACAAGTATAAGTGCCAGCAGCATTGAATGTCCCAACTAACGTTATGCTATTGTCAACAGTCTGTAGAAGTTGTTCACCATTTTGAAGAAATTTGTATAAAGTTGGTGCGGGTTCTGAAGTTGCGGTACATGTCAAAATGAATTGAACTCCAGAGTTAACAACTTGGCGATTTGTTGTCAAAATTGGTTGTTCATTGACTAAAAGTAACCATAAAATAAAGATTGTTTACATAAAATTAAAGCGTTAGTAATATGCAATAATACTCTATGAACTATAAATATCCGTACAATGTTGAAGAGAGATATATATTTTGGTAACACTCAAACAATCGAAAACATCCAATGAGAACATAACAATGTTACAGTTTGCAATGGAGAGAGATTTTGATATTTGCAAATGATTTGTAGAACATCTCCCATCAAATGAGGTATCAGATATGATAGTCCATAGTGTAACTGCATATATCACATTAATTTAATATAATTGAGTGCAAGTGCGTATGAATGAATGATTACAGTAAAGAGAAGGAAGAGAAAGTCATTCTGTCAAAATGTCAGGCTGTCGTTTATTTGTTACGCTGTAGGAAAAAAACGAAATTCAAACATCAAACAAATAACTAGTACACGTCTCTCTTAGGTAGTCACTAGTGATTGCAACCCTAATTGCCCAAAGACAACTTAATTTCTTAATGGTCTTTATTCTTCAAAATCTTTACTGTTAGACAATATCTATAGAAGGAAGTAAAATCAAGCAATTAAATGTTCCTTGAAGTAATGTGGAAGTAAACAATAAGTTTGCGGTTTGTATTATTTAAGTAGACTTCAATAAACAATTGTTTGCACTAATGACCAATTAGCCCATTATTACAACAAAACAAAACAAAAATTATAAATCTCTTGTTTGTAAAGATATATTCATATAGTAACTATGGTGACTTTAAAAGATCTTTGAAATGCTTGTGCTAGGGGATATATTTTAGATTCTACTGACCCTGTAACTTTCTATTAGGGTCTATTCTTAATGGGCAAAATTAATATTAGGATGATACTCCCTACTTCAATGGGATTAAAAAGTAAAATATATCCCCTCTTCCCTTGAAGGATTAATTCGCCTAAACTTGTATACATCCAAAGATATCCCAATACAATAGCCTGTGCGCAAACTAAAATCCTTCATAAGAGAAGGTGTAAATAAACACTAGACACTTAAGAAACTGCACACAGGCTATTCACAGGTGACTGCTTATGAAGCTTGGCTCATACTTGATGGCTAATAAAGAGGTACATCAAACATGGCTATGTTGTTTGAGCTGATTGTTAACTGTGTAGTGTCAGCGGGACAGGGAAACGCGGAAGAGAGATACTAAAATTCAAACAGAGAAAAACTATTGATTATCGCCTAAAATATTTTATATTCATGATAATTGGTTGCCCTTGGTTGCACTATTGATTTTAACATCAGCTACAATGCTGTGAATGTATATATATTATGGCCAAGTCATATCTATGGCCTGATTTACAGGGTTAAATGTTGCAATTTTAAGTTACCTCAAAGGTTACCTGATATAGAAGTAGCCTGTATATATTGGTCAACTATCTCAATTTGTTGAGAAACTGCTTCTATTTTTAGATAAGTTTACACACTGGTAGTCAACATTACAAACATGCAGGGTGACTATGCCAGTACTTTTATGTTTCAGTTTATCATGATATTAAGGAAGTTTAGATCAGTACCAATACCAGTTCAAGTATATCTTTTACCATTGCTGATTGGGGGAAACTCTTTGCTCTGAACCTATACTGAACAGTTTCGGAACAACTTTCAGCACCAAAAATGAACCACTGAGTACAGGTTTCAATTTTGGTTAGCTTTTGTTATACTCTGACTTTTTAAAGAAAATTATCTTCTTGAGGTAAAACTTTCCGTAAAATCAAAACCCAGTCTTGCTAAACATGAACTTGGCCTGGTAACTGTTTCTAAGAATCTAAACCTCTGTATCATGTTCCTAAGAGGTCGATGCGTAAATCTAAATGATTCCACTCGATGAGAGTGCTTGGACTGCAAGGGACAGGTTTGTTTCAGAAACATACTGTTTTGTCATCTGAATCATTCCTCTTTGAATGACGCAAAATTATTCCGTTCTAAGGCCTAGTTTAATGGTGTATGGGACTACTCCTGTGGAAACAGTTCATGAACCTCGAATGATCTAATTTTCATGAACTGTTCATGAACAGTTTATGAGCAGTTCATGAAAAAGTTCATGAAACTTGGTACAGTCAAATTACCTTTAACAATGCTTTTTGAATATAAAATAAAAATGGTGGATAATACAATTTTAAGACTATTACGCTCTTCATTATACTGCAATATTTCTTTGAGTATCTATGTGTGTATAGCAGAAAATCTTGGCCACAGGACAGGTAAAATATATTAAATAGGTGAAGCTTAACGAAGTGTATCTGAATATCAAACATGTCCCCATTTGCAAAAAATTAAGCTGAAAGAGAGTTTATGAAATGTTCATAAACTTTATCAACTATTTTTAAAACTCATGCATTGCCCACAAACAGTTCATGAACGTTTCAAGAACATTTGTGAGTTATTCGTGGACATCTTATAAAAAGTTTGTGAATCGTCCATAAAATAGAATCATTAACAGCTTCATGGACAGGGACTCGTAGGGGTGGCTATTGTATAAATTGGAAGGAAGAACTGTGTTGAATGTGTCTGTTGACACAAACAGAACCCGAAACTGAACATAATTAAAATTCTCAATCTATTTTTATATGCTATAGTAACGATTTAAATGGCACGTACAAACATTATAATTTTGTATAAATTATCTAGATAGAGTGAATGATACAAACCTCCAATTTTTCGTCTTGAAACTTTATAATCAATTAAAAATACAAAATTTATATACAAATTGTGATTACATTAAAGTTGCTATTGATAATGTAATTAATACTCAACATGAACAACACAACTCATCTGATAATACATCTAATATATTATTTGTATATAAAATTATATAATAAGATTACTAAAAAAATCTGACACAACAAGATAACTATAAGTATAATTATAACGGAAAAGGCTTTTGCCTCATCTTTGTGTCTATTTAAAGTAGATAATTATAATAAATATTGAATCATAAATCATATCAATTTAAATCATTTAAATGTATGAATATTTTCGAGAGCCCTGGTGGAGATAAGCCTTACAGCATACCAGGTCACCCTCTTTAAATACAGGCAATAAATATTGATCCTAAGCAACTATGCCAGTTACATATTGAGGCCTATTTTAGGGACAAAATAAATCATTACTCCAGACTGAGTGCTTACAAACAGAATTAATAGAATTTAACACATTTTAAAATAACCATCATCAAGCTATTCTCATTTGTATCATTTAATCATATCTATTTTTACCACCACTATTTTCATCACATCATTTCATCACAACTTCATCATATTGAACTGTACCTGTCATACAAACCTATTGCTGGTTTTCTGCATGTATATTTAACAACATATGAATACGGCATTGCTTTTCTATTTTCGTATCATTCTTGCATTTGACAAAGAAATGAAGCATATAGAGAAGGCTAGGTTACATTGGGTAATGGTATTACAGGCAATTAAAACATGCAATTATGGAAAATATGATTGCTTCTTCCAAGAAAACATACATGTAATGGTTTAAGTGATGAAAAATGACAAAGATGCTGTGGAAAACATTCTTGAACACAGCAAAAAATTATATATAGCCATTTGAATGTTTTGATTTAACATTAGTTGAAATTTATGACGCCCAAGTCGTCATTTGATTAATCTTTTTCTTGATGCTATATTTGAACATAATATTTCATTGATTAGATTTCAATTAGAAACTACAATCTACACTAAACTGTAACATCAATCTACTATTTCAACTACCCAAAATGTATAGAACTATACTACGCATTCAACATCAACAAATAATCAGAAATGTAAAAGGATTAAACTTACATTGTACATCAACAGTTCCTCCTGGTGAAGATGTTGTTGATACACCACCAAGTGAAATAGTACATGTGTAAGTTCCTTCGTCATCTATTGTCACTGAATTGAGTTGAAGTATCTGATTTGTTGTACCAAGTACAGTTGTACCTCTACGCCATGTATATTCTACACCATTCGATGATTGATGGGAGCATGTAAATGTACCAGATCCATCTCTATTGATGATTAAAGTGGATGGTTGAACAGTAGGTGTATCCAAAACTAAAACAAGAAACATACATGTAAAATATCAACATGATCTGATAAATCGTTATCCTTCCAGTACTGCAAAAAAACTTTTCCTATCGTACTTTTGGGGTTACTGTATTATTATTAGCCTTTGAATATGATTAAAAACTGCATTGTTCTTTCTATTTGTGCAATCACTTCCCCCTTTTCTTTTGAATTTCTGCTGGCCTTCTGATACATTCGGTCATGAAAACATGCTACTTTCCATTTTATTTATTCAAGCTGAAATCACAAACCTCTTATGATCACAAATCTCCTGCAAAACAGAAGTTCATGAACAGTTTATGAACCCTTCATGGACGTTAAATGGTCCCAATTCTCATGAACTGTCCATGAATTGTTAATAAACAGTTCATGAACCTTCACGGACAGTTTGTGAACAGTTCATGAACAGTTCATGAATACTTGGGGCCATTTAACATCCAAGAACTGTTCATGAACTCCTGGATTGTTTTTGCAAGGGATCTACTGCATGCACTATGATGATTAAGCTTAAATGCCTCAGCCCTCAGATAGCTAGAATTTGGCCTGATGCCGGGGTATAGCCATTGTGGACACACGCTGACTGAAATAGGCATGTTCCCACAACTGAGAGTAGTAGTAGTAGTAGTAGTAGTAGTAGTAGTAGTAGTAGTAGTAGTAGTAGTAGTAGTAGTAGTAGTAGTAGTAGTAGTAGTAGTAGTAGTAGTAGTAGTAGTAGTAGTAGTAGTAGTAGTAGTAGTAGTAGTAGTAGTAGTAGTAGTAGTAGTAGTAGTAGTAGTAGTAGTAGTAGTAGTAGTAGTAGTAGTAGTAGTAGTAGTAGTAGTAGTAGTAGTAGTAGTAGTATGACTACCTGGGAGTTGAGTAAGTTTCACCTAGAATGTACTGTGGCATGTGCAAGAATGAAAAAGGGTGGGCAAGAATGAGATCTCTGAACCTAATAGACATGCCTATTTGAAGATAATGTGACCTACTTGATATCTATTCCCAGGCCATTATCATGATTGACAATTTTCATGTCAATCATCTGAGCATTATCAATGCATCCACGTTTAAAATCACCCGAATTACATTCAAAAACATTAAGTAAACTTACATCGTATGGTTATTCCTTCCTCTGACAGAACTGTGCGTCCCTGGCTAGTTGCTTCGCATGTGTAAACACCAGCATTGGCAAATTCAGCAGACAGTAAAAGATTCTTACTATCAGCAACAGTCAAACTAGTAGTGCCTCGTTTCCATGTGTATGATACAGAACCACTGAAATCCACATTGCAGGTTAAATCAATTTGATCAGTTCTTCTGACAACACCAGGACCGTTGTTAACCAAACTACTAAATCCAAGGTAGGCAACGTTTAACGTATTTGATATAATGTTTCCAGCTGAATTTGAAGCTGTACATGTATAAGCGCCAGCATCAGAAATAGATGGAAGGTTTTGAACATAGGTTACGGCATTTGCGCCTGAAATAGACCCCCCATTAAGCTGCCATGTGATCGTTACTGGTATATTTGTTACAATGTTACATGTCAGCGTCATTGCTTCAATGCCGACCACAATATTTGGACCCACAAGAGAGACAGATGACAGATCTATCAAAGAAATAGAATGAAATATAAGCGTAATAAAAATGACCTTCACCTGAACTTTCTGGTATACAGTCAAACCTGCTGTAGCATTATACATCAATGTGAATGCTCTTGGTGGTCTTGAGATAGTCACTCTTGATGATACAGTATGTCTAAAATTGTATTATCTATTGAATCTGACCCCTATATATAAAAGTCACCTGTATATAGTGATCAACGTATCTACCTCCCATAGTTGGCTGTTATATACAGGTTCCACTCTATTGGTCATCAAAGGAGTACAAAGTGATTTGGGCCACAAAGGCACTCACATCCTTACATAACTTTAAATGTGACTGATTGCCGATAGTTCGTGTTAGTGCTTCAATTTAAAGTTGAGATTGAGAATTATAAAAACGAATCAGAGTAAAGTACTTACGATTAATAGTCAAAACGGCAGGACTTGATGATCTTACAACATCGTCAACTGTAACACGGCATACATAACTTCCTGTATCTGTTATAGCTGCTTGGTTTCTTATTATAGTATTTGACGTTTCAAGTGGTATTGGATTAGGACTAGCATCTTTTACCCACGCAAATGAAACTGTTCCAGAGCCTGGACTGACATTTGGTGTACATGAAAAGCTAGCATCAGATCCAACATTGACCGTAAGCGATGAGGGATCAACCACGGGATTGGCAAATGCTATAAAATAAAATGAAAAAGGTTAGTTATATAGATCAACATACCGGTCAATGAGAATTATATATGTAACTCTGGGTAACGATTCCAGATACAGCCGTTCGTATAATGTAGCAGTTTTGACGATGTGGATATATTTGTTTGTATTTGTATTATTCAATCAATCTGATTGGTTTATAGTTTGACGCCTTAGTTACCATAGCAAAACTAGGTCGAAAACACAATCAATCTTACAATTCGAACTTGATATCACAAATGAGAGTTTCCAATTTGAAGGAGTTTGCAAAAACGCGGCGGTTCATGATTTTCTGATGCCTTCTCGTTTTCTCCTTACATGCCTCTCGAGCACCAAACGTCAATAGCTCGTAGGAAATTGTGTGGCAATTGCTTAATAGTTAGGGTCTAGAATAAATTACCCTCAATGATTATTTATTGGAGTGAAAGTTGTGAAGCTCAGAGTTACTAAATATTTCATGTCTCATTTGTGACTGACTCTCTTATTCTATCTATACTCTGGATTTTCTCATTAATCATTGGACAAAAATTCATGTAAAACTACAACATTTTAACGATATTTCAATGCGTCAATTTAAAAATAGATCAACATTTTAGCAATTCTGTTAAGTTTTCTACGATATTAAATAATCAAAACAATATGATATAATTGAATAAATTTGATATTGAACTTACAAAATATAGTTATCGGTTGAGATATGCGACTGCTTCCAAATGAATTACTAGCTTGACATGTGTATCGTCCACCATTCGGAGCATCGGATGACCTTGTCAAAGTATTACCAATTCCTCTTTGAGTTTCAATTTCATTGAAGAACCAAATGTAAGTTGTAATAGCAGGATTTGAAGGAGCGACACAAGTCAGTATAAATTGGGATCCCGGCGTAACAACTGTTTCAGGTGTTGTCACAGATGGATCATCAATAACTAAAATAAAAAAATTAATAAAAAATTAATCATCAAAGTTAGTAACCGTATAGTCATCAAAAATTGTAATCATCAATGCGGGCCTTAGTGTAGCGGTTTGCATACGTCATTACACCAAAAAAAGCAAATATAGCTTTTGTGGGTCTCCTGAGAGATGTAACAAAGCACACTTGTAACGTCTAACTGCAGTTTACCATGCAGATTTTATGTGGCTGAAAATAAACAAATCTATCAATCTATAATTATAATCATCAATGTTAAGAAAAGTTGAGTAATTTAATTTCCATAAACAGTTTTTATTGAAATTCAGAATGTTTTTTATTGAAAGTGACAGACACAAGAATTCAAAATTCAGAAATAATTTGAAATCTAAGATATCTTGATAAAGTATCAAAGTAAAACGGTAATAAATAGAAATTAACAAATTGATAAAAATAGTCTGAAGTAGTTTCAATCCGAAAAAAGTCTAAACATTCTCATGTGTTCAAAGTTTCTAATTGAAAAATTGTTGAAATTTCAAAAACGCACCATCGGATCTAATACCCTGGTTTCCCTGCCCTTAGATCAAGCTAATCCAATGTTTTTCATGCTGCAGAATTGATTATAAAAAGTCATCTAATACGATACTTACATGCAATAATAATGCCATCTGATTGTAAGCTGTCACCAAGAATTGTGCTTGTACCAATACAACTGTAACTACCAGCTTGTGATAAACTTGCATCAATTTCTAATGACTTTGAATTACCACTTATAGGTCCGTCATTTCTAAACCATTTATAAGCTGTTACGGCTGGATTGGCATCAACATCACAAGTAACTGTGAATTTTTCATTAGGACGGACGATCGTTGGAGTACCAGAAACTTGCGCTGGCTTGATATCTAAATATGTAAATAAATAAATTATATACAAGATAATTATTATGACAGAATAGTTGGAAGCACAATGCGTATAAACGTGCATACAATGTTTGCATCTGATCCTACTTGTATATATTCAAATTGATCACATTAAAAATTGAGTAGGGCTAGATTTACAGGTGATTTTAGAATATCTCCAAGCCATTTCCAGGTGGCACATTTCCTAGCCTGGTGGTGACAGGTTGGACTACAGATTCACATACATACACATTCCTGATTGGAAAAATTTCATAAATAGAGCACCATGGCAGGATATTTTATAAATCATGTTATTGTTCCCTATTTGTATGTAAAATCAGATAAACATAATATGTATGTTTTTACTTACATAACACATTGACAACAGCAGACGCAGACACTAATGTCCGTGTGCCAATTCGAATTTCACACGAATAAGAAGCAGCATCATTAATTTGGATATTATTAAATAATAACTTTTGTGCTGTTTGTAAATCAATTAAAACTGAATCCTTTAACCAACGGTAAGCAACATTGTTAGATGAAGAATGTCCACATGTTAATTCACCAGGTGTGCCTTCATTTATGTTTAATGAAAGTGGCGTCAGTGATGGTGAACCCAAATCTATTAATTCAAACAAAAAATAGCAAAAATAAAAACAAGACAGATGGCTCTCGTCTATAGTGGTCACTATAGCAATGTCTAAATAAGTATTTTCTAGTGAATCGACCATGTATATAAAGGTCACCTGCACATAGCGGTCAACTTATCTACCTCTCATAGCTTGCTGTTATATACAGGTCTCACTGTAGCTGAATTAGCTATAGCAATGTAAAGTGCTTTTGAAAATTTTGAAAGAAAATATACCAAAGTAAATCATATTGCATTATAGTAAATTTGGTCATTTTAAACATTGAAAAAACGTTCTAATTTCTATTTATTTGAAGCTCAATTAGAACATTTTATCCATACTCAATTCTCATCAAATTTAGTGCACAATTACTCATATTATAAATACAATATTCAAAAAGTTGAGTTTTTGGAGAAAATCAATTTCATAGAACGATCACAAACAGTTCATGAGGTTCGTAGAAAGCTTGTAACTTCGATGACAGCTGTTCATAACAAAACATTATCATTAAAAGTTTATCTCTCTAAACACTGCAAGGCATGAAACATAAACTATACTATCAATATAAATTATAATGTTTGACATACATGATATTGTTATTACATTCGATGATACCACTCTTTCACCGCTGATGGTTGCTTCGCATGTATAACTACCAGATTGTAAGACAGATGCAGAACGTTGAAGATTAGCAGTTGTGAAACCTACTTGTTCATTTCCATTTAATCTCCACATGTAGTCAAATGATTCGCTTGCAATAATATTACATGTCAAGTCGATATTTTCATTCCCTATCAATACAGACTGTCCGTTGTTTGATAAACTTTCAAAAGAAATGTATTTCACAGTGTGGGCATTTGATACAATTGTTCCAGCATCATTAGAGGCAGTACATGTGTATATTCCAGCATCATTTAAGACACTCGAATCTGTTGTGTAAATTGTGCCAGATGCCCCTTGAATAGTTTCAGTGCCAATCTTCCAAACAATCGTAGTTGGAAGACTTGTGTCTACGTTGCAAATTAATGATAATCCTGCTTTGTTTACGATGATCGCAGTACCAGTTATTGTAACACCAGACAAAACTACAAAAAAGAGGAACATCGTTAAGCCACAATAATATTTAAAATTGTCATGTTACACTATTTGTTTTCAGCTGTGTGTAGTGCGCAATAAGAATTCAAATTTCAAATTAGATGAATAAAAATAGTATGGCATTAAATGCTTCATTTTCGTAAACAGGCAAACTGCACCGTAATAAATAATTGGCACTATTGAAAATCAATGAAGAAAATTGAAAATCTGTTATAAAGGAGAGAAGAAACCTTGAATGCCGAGAAATTTGATTTATGCTATCATAAATCAGATCAGATAAAGTACATGATGCTGGTGTGGTTTACAGATCAGCTATTTAACTTTTCACTTCGAATATTGATTATTGTAGACAATAATAAAAAATCTTAAATAGCTTACAGTTGACAGTTAATTGTTGTACGTTTGATGATTGTAGCTGCCCTTCGATTGATACATCGCATCGATATGTTCCTTCGTCACCAACAACGGCTGAGTTGATCCTCATTGTAGATTCCTGTTGTAGCTGGAGTATCTCATTTCCATTTTTTACCCATTGATAAGTTGTAAGACCGGTGGCCAAAGGTACTATATTTGGATTACATGTAAATATCACTTGGTTGCCAACAACTACAGTTGTACTCGATACAGATAACGATGGAATTCCAAAATCTTAAAAATGCAAAGATAAATAAAATTAAAATAAAATAAAATAACAACGTTTCAAGAACAGACATGTCAATTGAGATGTTACAGGCTTATTGTTATCACCAAGCTATTGTTATCTGCTATTGCTATTGCCTTTGATATAATATTAGGTGAGTTCCAGGTCTGCTATACTAGTAATAAGTTGACCTAACGAAATGATTGTGATGTTAACAAAACAAGAAAGGCAGCTTCATCTGTTCAAATTTAGCTTGGTAGGAGATTCTCTCTATGAATAATAATTTCAGTACGAAAGCTTTGCTAAGAGTTTATCATGAACTGCTGATGAAAAATTGGGACACTTGACATTTATAAAGTGTCTTCTTCACAAGTGAATACTTACAATAAATTGATACTGAAGCAGATAGACCAGTAGATCCATGAGTATTCTTTCCAGCGCAAGAATAAGCACCTCCGACTGTAGAGTCTCCAGCTTGTGCAAATGTAGCCCCAGTCTGTCCGTTAATAAGAACACCTTTGAAATACCACTCATAAGATTCTGCAGCAGGGTTTGATGAAATTTGACATGTCAAAATAAGTGTTGATGGAGTTGTAAGAACAACTGTGGATGATGGCAATACAACAGGCGTGGAGAAAACTAAAACAAAAATAAGAAGAAAATCAGTAGAATAAAAAGTAAAAATATGATACGCAAAATAATACATAACGGGGTTCAGATGAAAGCTCAATATGCTGGCTTAATTCCAGGCAGGATTTACATCCTAACATCCTATATTTCCAAACTAAATTCTCAATGTTAATAATAGTGAAATAATCAAACAGCAGGACATAACAAAAACGATTAGTTAATTACTAAACAAAAATAAATAACGTTTGAATATGTCACTTACATGCTATTGTTAGAGGATCTGATGATAGACTATTACCAACATCATTAATACCAATACAGGTATATACACCACCAAAATCAAATTCTGCATTCCGTTGTAGAGTCATTGATTCAGCTCCTATAATTTCAGCATCATTCCTTCTCCATAAATATTTCGTAGGAGATGGGTCAGAATTAATTGTACAGGTCAATGTAAACAGATCATTAGGTCCAACAACCAACGGAGTACCAGAAAGGGTCGGCTTATCAATGACTATAATAAAGAAATATAATAATTAGTAAAAAAAATAGTTTAAATATGAATAGTGCAGTCAGGATGTAATGGTATGACTTTGAAATTCAAAATCAGAGGGACTTGATATCAATCTCTGGAGCGTCATCCAGAACAGACGCTGTAAATAAAATATAATAAACGCATAATCGGACAATAGTGAGGATCCTGTAGTCTGCAATCAAGAAAGCTTAGCGCAAATTCAAGGAAAACTGATAGGTTTAATCTTCCGTTGTTTTCTTAGACAAATTTCAAGTAAGATATTTCAGTTATCTATCATCAGAATCGCTGTTTTCCAGTTGTGGTTCGGACAGGGTTTGATATGATGTCACTTTATGTATCGCTATGAAATTGACTGTTTTGACAACTGTATTAATTGTATGGCTTTATCAAATTTTAACGGCTTATTGAATTCCAAGAACACATCGGTTATTCAAATTAACACAACAACATATAGGTGACTCGTTGATAGAACTTTATTATACTCACATTGTACATCAACAGTTCCTCCTGGTGAAGATACCGTTGATACACCACCAAGTGAAATAGTACATGTGTATGTTCCTTCATCATCTATTGTAACTGATCCAAGTTGAAGAGTTTGTGTTTTTGTGTTTAGTACAGTTGAACCTCTGCGCCATGTATATTCTACACCATTCGATGATTGATGGGAGCATGTAAATGTACCAGATCCGTCTCTATTGATAATTAAAGTGGATGGCTGAACAATAGGTGTATCCAAAACTAAAATGGAAATCATCAAAAAATCAAATTATAATAGAGCTGAAAGTGTTTAACATCTCCTCGTTATGGTGCAATGAAAAATGGGACATGAAATAGGGGGAGGGGGTAGTAATCGTTGTAGAATATAGGAGCTTTATGGGAATGCGAATAAGGAAACAGTGTTATGTGAGGACAATTCGCTAATGCGGAGAATTATTAACAAAGTTTAATAGTTGAATGTAACTATCTTGAAGCAAGTTTAAAAGCTTTAATTTGTGATTGGATGGAAAATGTATCAGCCATTCATAGAGATAATAGTCAAGTGTACACACACATGTATGTAAAAGTGCTCAATGTTAATTAAAACAGAGCATAAATTGATTGAACAGAAGAATGAGGCAAAGACTTCTGCGATGTCTTGAATGAGGCAAAGACTTCAAAGGTTTCATGCTTTAAGCATTCATCAGAAGTTAAATTAAGTTGAATTTGACGTTAAACAATTGATGATCACTAATTGCTTAGTATGTGAAACTCTGAACTACGTAAAAGGTTTTGCCTAAGTCATTCGCAAAATAGCTGTTTTGTTGTCAAACATTGTTAAGTCGATTTTGATAAGTGAGATTTTAAATTGTTGCAATGGAAACCATTGTAGCATTGTGTGAAGCATAAAGAAAGAAGTTGGAACGCTTTAGGTTGAATTCGACTATAGAATGTAACCTTGGCAACTTAAAATGAAAAATCGGTTTTTATACACAATCATCCACAACTATTTACATGAAATTCCTGCAAAGTGCAATTTTAGATTCTTGATAAAAATCATCAACATATTACAGTACATGTTATATTAGATTTAACATATTTATGATACAATAATTTGATGTTCCTGTACGTAACGGCAGTATGATGGCGATATACTCACATGATATGGTTATTCCTTCGAGCGATTGAACAGTGCGCCCTTGACTTGTTGCCTCACATTGATAAAGACCAGCATTGACCAATGTAGCAGCACGTTCTAATGTGTTGGAATCTGGTACGCTGAGGATATTGCCATTGTTTTTCCATACATATGATGCTGTGCCACCACGGACATCAACATTACAAGTCAGTGAAATTGTATCTATACTTCTCACAACTGAAGGGCCAGTGACAATAAGATTGACAAATGCAAGATCTGTTAACGAGAACAATTATACGATTATATATATAAGGATATAGTAATTAGTCCATTTTGGTGAAGATGTAATGTCAACTTAAGCCTATTAGCAGGGTACGACAAGAGGGGGAATCTTGTAATCCTAAATGGAAGAAGGCCAAGAAAATTCAGAAGTAAATCTATATTCATCTAATTTGTAGGTCAAACGTCAACAAAAATCCATAAAAAAAATTTAGAAATGTTCCAGGATTCTGGAAGGTTAAACATTTTTTCAGAAACTACCCCATTAGACATTAAACATTTAACATTATTAATATAAGGCTTAATACCTCTTTGTAGAGTTTCGTAAATATAGGCTCAATGGACAGTGTGTTTAAATGATTCTCATTTAGTTCTTGCAGTTGATGAGCTAACAATATTTATATTATACCGAAAATGATTTCATCAATCTGATTGGTTTAAAGTTTGACGCCAAATCACCATAGCAAAACTAGGTTCACTAGCAACACTATCAATCTTGCAATTCGAACTTGATATCACGAATGGCAATTTCCAATTTGATCAGGAGTTTTCATAAACATTTTATCAGCAAGAAATTCATTTCGATGCTTGTAAGAGTTGTGCTAGTTATAATACAAAGCAATTGGCGCACAGTTTCCTATGAGCTATTGATATTTGGTGCCCAATAGGCATGTAAGGAGAAAACAAGCAGGCATCAGAAATTTATGAGCCGCCAATTGCTTACCGTAATATCACAATTAATGAACATATTTTTTTACTTTTATGATATTAACTTACATGAAACAGTTATTGCGTTTGATTGCAAAGTGCCAGCACTGTTGCGTGCAATACATGCGTAATTTCCAGCATCAGTTGCAGAACTAGGGGATTGCTCATAAGTTATACCATCTGCACCAGGTATTGTTTCCTCGTTAAGAAGCCATTCAATTGTTGTTGAAGCGGTTAAGCTGGATGTGACCGTACATGTCAATGTCATTACTTCACGATTGACAAGGATAACTGGTCCACTCAATACGACAGAGGATAAAACTGTAAAATTAAAATTAAGAATTGACAATTTGTATTATTAACGGCAAGTTATTTGAATTTTTCTTGCTTCCTATTAGTTAATCGAACACTGACAATTCCTTGTCTTCGAACGTGACTTTATAATCCGAGAAAATTGAATAGGGCTTGAGACAATTAGGTCACAACAATATGTCGAGACAATAGCATCTCCAACTGACGTTTTAAGACTGACGTGATCGAAAACTCTGTTTTACAATTTATTCACTTTTCAACATGAAGATTTACTAGACTTACTAGATTACACTAACAGATACAAACTTATCAACTTTGTTAATTAAAAAAGATGTGAAAAACACAAAAATGACAACAAATAACAAAGAATTCTTCATCTAGTCAAATCGATTAAGTTAAAATTTCTAAATTATGAACACATATTTAAAAAAAACTTGTTAGGATGAATTTGTAATATTTCTCATAACCCGGCTGTTCTTGGATAATTCATGAGATTAATCAACGTATGGATTAATAATAAAACAATTATCAAACTGGATTTTGCATGACATTAAAAATTTATCAGGCCTTGAGGCGTGTTTAAGTTCTCAGTGTCACGCTCAATCTCGTTCGATTATTGTTAATCATTTGGATCAATTGTTTGAGTAAACACTTACAGTTTACTGTCAATGTGCCAGTGTTTGAGTCTTTGCTTACAGCAGATACTCCAGTGCCAACGGTAACTGTACATACATAAACACCTTGATCACCAAATGCTAAACTGTTACGAGGCAATCTATCATTTGTTTGCCCTGACAATACAGTTGATCCTCTTTTCCATTGATAAGTAATTGGACCAGAACTTGGACTAACGTTTGACAAACATATGAATTCAGCATTCTGACCAACATTTCGTACTTCTGTTATTGGTGTCAGAGACGGTTGCCCAAAAGCTAAAGAAATAGTATGTTATTAAAATCATGTTAGCTGCAGGGAAATAGTTCAGGCACAAATAGTTTATATTTCTTATTTGATTACCACAGAGACAGATATTATTAAAATTATAGACAAATAATGTGGCAAATAATTTTCATTATACTCTCATAAAAGTTTTGAAGTAATTAGTTTAAAGTATAAAAGTTTCATATAATATGACAATGGATTGAAGTTCAAAGGTGGTTTGCCATATCATTAAAAGGGTGTCACAGTAAAGCGTGCTTAGCTAAAAGTTGGACATTAAGCAAGGAGAGATAATAACCGATGTAAATATAAGAATTAATATGTAGATCTGGTAATCAGATATATGTGGAGAATGGAGAGAGTATGCAAAGCGGGTCCAACAGGTTGCTTTTGAGTTGATGAGTGTCATTATGTTGTTGTTGTTTTATTTGTCAATTATTAGTAATTAGTTAAGCTGTATATATAATCAATATAAATAACATAAATACTTACAGAAGACAGTGACAGTTTGTGACTGCTCAGTTGATCCAAATTGATTACTAGCTGAACATGTGTAGGAGCCTCCATTGATAGAACTAGATGTTCTAGTCAAAGTAGGACTAGTTTCTAGATCTATAGGAATACCACCGAAATACCATAAATATGACGTTGCAAGAGGACTAGCTGATATCAAGCAGGTTAGAGTGAATTGAATTCCAGGTGAAACAATTAATTGTGAAGGCGATATTGTCGGTACATCAAAAACTGAAAAAAAATAATACAGAAATTCCAAGTCTGTTTTTCATTAAAATTGGGTCATTTGATTTTCATGAACCATTTCCATGGGGTTACTAAACCCATTGCACAATGCACATGTATATGAAATAACTCTATTGTGCTACATTACAATATCTGAACATACTACAAAGTGTAACCCGCTTAAGTGCAAGTCAAAATTGTCAACGATTTTCATTGCATTTATCCGAATTTGCAAATATCCGAAATTGTTTACCAAGGACTTGACCAGAAAATTGTTCAACGGGTTTCAAAGCCAGGTTGCAGATAAGTGAGAATTTCATTTATCCGAATTGCACATAAGCGGGTTACACTGTAGTACTGTTATAATGTTCAATATTAAAGTGTAAATCGTACAATTCAAAGTTGGTTAGGATTTAACAGTATTTGCATGTATCCAATAATGTTTAACATATACTCACAATCATAAAATTACAAACAATAGAATTTCAAACAAGCTAGCAGATAAGCAACAATTTATTTGAGTTGCATTTGAAGTCCGGGACACAATTTCATTTAATTATGCATATGTATGAAAGTAGGGATTTAATACTCAGGTTTACTACATTATTCCAATAAAAATAAAATAAGGTAATACAAACTATCTAATTAGATTAAGAGACAAAGATGAGGAAAATACTTTTTTCCGTGCCAAAAGCTTTTGCCTCATCTTTGTCTCTTATTCTATAACGCTCTGTTTAACCTAACATTGAGCACTTTTATATACAAATGTGTATCTGAGTTTACACTCACTATAATAATTTTTTTTCAATTTATTATTACAAACTACCTAATTATAATTGCAAAATAAAACTTACATGCTATTGTGACTTCGTTTGATACCACACTGCTTCCGACATCGTTAACACCAATACATTGATACGCACCACCGTTATCTACTGATCCAGAAAATTGCAATTGCATGGTACTAAACGAAAGTGGTAAACCATCTTTTGTCCATGTATACACACTGACCGAAGGATTAGACTCGACTGAACAAGTCAAAGTAAATTGCTGATTGGGTCCGACCTTAAGCGGAATACCAATTAAACTTGCAGTATTAATAAATTGTACATTAAGTACGGCATTTGTATTTGAAGTCAATGTCCGCCCGCCAAGTGATACACCACAATTGTAAGTACCGGCTTCAGTTGTTGTTACTGATGTAAATTGTAACGTTTGTTGTGTTTTCTCATTATCAACTACACCATCTTTCAACCATGAATAATTTACACCGCTCGAGGAAGTATGACCACATAAGAACTGACCGTTATTCCCTCGGTTGATTATTAATAAAGATTCTGATACAGTTGGTCTGTCCAAAACTGAAATATAAATATTAAGAATAAAAATATGAGATCATCATTAAATTAAAATTACATTAGTTTGATAACTGATGTAGATGATAACATATTTAGTTTACCTTAATTTATGAAGCAATATGCTATAGGCCTACACCTATTACTATAAAACTACCCAGTGAATCAATACTTACATTGTATTGTTGAAGGTAAAGAAGTCAATGTTCCAGCCAGATTTGTTACAACACAAGTGTAGTCACCAGCATTAGCAAATGTTGCGATTTGTTCTAGGGTATTGGAGTTTGGCACAAGCAATAACGAATTGCCAAGTCTCCATCTATATGTCACTATGCCACTTGCATCAACATTACAAGTTAGCCGTATTGTCTCTCCAGAAATGACGACAGAATTTCCATTGTTAACAAGATTAGTAATTGCCAAATCTAATTAATACAAATAAATAATAATAAAATTCCACAATCAATTTCCAATTAATCATAAATTCGGAATACTGTAAGTCAAACAAATGTTGATATTCTTACATGAAACAGTATGCTCGTTAGATGTTTCTGTACTAGCAGCATTTGAAGCTGTACAAGTATACATTCCAGCATCTGTTGAGCTTGTTGGATCACGCACTAACGTATTGCCATTCTCATTTTCTATTAGACTACCATCTTTTGACCATGAAATTGTAGTTTCAGAAGGAAGATTTGTATCAACAGTACATGTTAAAACCATTCGAGCTCTACTTAGTACCTCTTGGGGTCCACTTAAGCTAACAGATGACAAATCTAAATACAAATAAAAATAATAAATACAGGGAAAAAACATCAGATGAACGATTCAATTGATTACTTGATACAGTTGATAATTACTCACGATTGACAGTCAATACACCCGCATTTCCAGAAACTTTCGTAACTCCGTTAATTGTAACTTCACATGTATAACTTCCTGCATCATCAATGGTAGCTGATGATTTACTATAAGTACTGGAAGTTTCCAATGGTATCACTGCTGCTTTTCGCCATACATAGGTAATGGGGCCTGAGCTTGGGGAGATGTCTGATGTACATGCAAAACTAGCAGAGCTCCCTTCAATCACAGTAAGAGTAAGAGGACTCACAGATGGTGTACCAAAGACTATAATACAAATTAAAACATATTGAAATAAAATAAATAAACCATCAAACACAACTCGTTTCAGTAATCTTCAACAAATTCAAACGTATTAAACAGGCTACATGTATAAGTTAAATATATAATCGATATAGTATGCAATGCTAAATCTTAGGAGTGTAGGTTTTTTATGTCTCTTCAGTCAGAATATATTTGATTTTGTGATGCAACATGCTGAAACATGAAAAATGCATATGCATTGAGTAATATCATAAATTGCAGGAAATTGTTGACGAAAAATCGAGCCATTTAAAATTCAGGAACTCATAGAGAGGAAAGAGGTTTAAATTTTATTGGTTGATGTTAGCAAAAATATTTCAGACAATAGAAAACGTCAATAACCACGTATTCCAAACAAACAAGCTCTCATGCTTCAGGAGTCACGCCAAACATATTAGATTCATCATTGTAATTAGCTAGCCTAAAATTATGTACAGTAACTGCTATATTTGGCTCAATGCTATCTTTTGTGCTTTTGTCTCTTCCTTTAATATATTTGAAATATATGATCTATCTATCTATCTAACATCAAAATGATAGAATATAACGCAGAATATGTACCTAAATATTAAAATACTTACCATAGATAGTTAAAGAAGTTGATACATCACTTGTTCCTATAGCATTCGTTGCTGTACAAGTGTAACTTCCGCCATTGTTCTCATTAGCAGGCCTGGATAATGTTTGATCTGTCCCAGCAATTGGATTACCATTGAAAAACCATTGATAAATAGAAACAGCTGGACTAGCCGACACTTCACATGTCAATACAAAATTAGGGCCAGGTGAAACAACCGAGGATGGTGATGAAACAGACGGTTTGCTAAAATCTAAGAAAAAAAGTAATTAGGATGATATGTAATGTTATTGTTATACATACTATGGCGGTCATTCGTCTATCATGCCACTCCTTCCTATTAAATTATTAGTATGCATTATTGAATAACACTGATCAAACTTCGTAAATAAAGGAGGACATTGGCATCTTGAAAAGGACTCAAATTCAAAACTAAAACTATTTTGTTTTGTTTTGTTTGTGAAAAATATCTTTACCCATCATTCTATAGTAGCTACAGTTGCAAAGAGATCACTGTAATCAATACCAGTGTTATTGATATCGTTTATCAACTGCTTCATCCATGTGTGTTATAAAGCACTGACATGACGAGAAGGCTCCGTTGGTTAGTTGTAGAACCTATTAAATCAACCTGTATATAAGGCCATCTGTTTATATTGGCCATTGTGTTTGGATGTTTCACAGTACATACACACATGCATACATTGCATTGTTATCAACTTACATGTGATATCAAGAGTAGCAGATCGTACTCCTTCGCCAATAACATTTGTGCCACTACATTGAAATGCACCAGCTGAATCTATATTGCCTGATAAACTTAACGTATTTGAAATACCAGATGATATCAGTGCATTATTCTGATACCAACTGTATTGACCAATAGGAGGATCAGATGTAGCGATACATTGCAAAACTACTTGATCACCGTCTGTGATAACTGGCACAGGCGACTGGCCAGTTATTGTTGCTTGATTGATAACTAGAATACAATACATATAAATAAGAGATATTAATACCATAATAGGGGTAGTTCATATCCCCTATACACATGAAATGTATTTGGGGCAAAGTAAACATCTGAAAGGAAATTAATAAGCAACACTACAACAACTTGTCATTCTACTCTATATAACTCATGTTGCCAGGCAACTGGCAAACTAATCTACATGCTCACTGTGTCAAATCATTTTGACAACTACATTATTTCTGTTGAATTACATAGTTTAATATTATTATTTAATTATTTTAAATATGAACAATTTAATTTAATTTTTTTTTGTTTTATTACAGTTTACTTTTTGTTTATAAGTTTATCAAACCTTGTATTATGTGAAAACCTTCCAGATAGAAACCAGATTGTAACTTCTGCTGAGAGTAAAATTCAGATAAACTGAATATTGAGCCGTGAAAACAAATAATAAATTGGTTTGTTTGTTTGATATGATTGTTTCCATGTATGATATGATGTTTGGTAATGGACGAATGATTATAAATGCTGGAGAAGAATAATTAATGGTTTGCCATTGCTGTGATTAAGCATTTTCAAATGATGGATGGATTAGGTTTGTTTGTTACATATGGGAAGCACCAGAATACTCCAGGAAGTTTTACTCTGATGAAAAGACTAGAAAGTAATTTAACGATTACGGAATTGCAAACCAAAAAAGAATAACAATAAATATTAGACTCTTTCTACCATCTCTATCTTAATTACCTTTTCAGTAAAAAAATATAATTCACTGAATGTTTCATATCTCTTTTTAAAAAATTGCCAGTATTATATATTTGTTTGCTATAGCAAAGTGCAAAAACTGCGGAAAAAAAACAATGTTTGAAGAAAATTCATAATCAAATATCATCATTATTCAGTATTAAATATTTTCAATATATTAAATATTAAAATAAGCACTCGCCTCTCTCTCATATTAATAAACATACAAACACACTCAAAATTATACAAATCCATAAGAATAAGAGTAAGCTCATAATTAAATATGAAAGAAAAAATAACGTATCAGTCAAATATTTCTAATTTACTTAATTGTAAAAACATTGAATAAAAAATATATATGCACTTACTATGAAATGAAGGATGCTTGCAAAAAAATATTCAAAGTAGAATGAGCAGAAAAATTGCTCAATTGAAAATCTCCACCAACCTTCTTTTAACTCAAACCATGAAATCATTGATAGCTAAAAGCATGATGGTTGCATAGGCAGATTTACCGCTCATAGATGTGAAGTGAAGATGCTGGCTTGTAACATTTCGATAAAAAAAAGATCATTGTGTTACAAAGAATAAGTGGATTGTATGGAAATAGCTTTCATAATATCTTTGAGTTTGATACAATGAATTCTGTGTATGTGTTGGAGTGATTAGAAAATGCTTATTTGAACACAGCAACGACAGTGAAGTTATAATGTATTTATGTTATTTCAACGTTGTTTGTTGTTTGTTTGTATGTTAGTCACTTGATTTCCTTGTAGTTTGTTGTTGTTGTTGTTGTTGTTGTTTTCATTTGGTTTGAATGTATAGTTTGGTATAAAAGAAAAATGAATGCAAAAAGATTGAAGTGTGGATGTATGGTGCTGGTGGTATGTGCAAATGATTAAAAAATGCATTTCTCACTGCATGATGCAGTTAAGATGAGAAATACCAAAACTGTGCTGGGAAGGGTATACTTACATTGAACAATGACATTGCTAACAGAAGAAGTTGACGAAGCAGTCCCAAGACTAATTATACATCTATACGCTCCTGACGTTTGAGCATTTACCAATTCAAATGTTTTGGATGTTGCACCATTGATAGTGTTACCATTCAATTGCCATTGATATGTCAAGCCATCAGATGAAGACTCTACGCACGTTAAAGTGGTACTTGCACCTCGATTTACATTTACAGAACTAGGCGAAACAGTAGCATCATCAAGGACTAAAAATTAAACAGAAAGATAATAAAATCGTACATTATTATGAACAGATTAAATAGATGTGGTGCTGAGCATTGAATGATAATAAAATAATGCATTACAAGTCATTACAATTTCTGATAAGTTCAATGTCAATTGAGATAAATTGGGGACCTTATTGCCAATGTTGACTTGCATTTGAACAGGTTGAGCAGGTTACTTTACGCCCAATCACAATAGTCATCCCCCTATAAACAACTTTCCCTGAGGGTAAAAGACCCTATAAAAACTTGAAGTGAAATAGTATTGAACAACTCACAGAGAATATTGGTTGATGATGAAATAACTGTTCTTGAATTGTATGTAGCCTCGCATGTGTGAGCACCAGCATTAGCCAATGATGCAGGCTTTGAAAATTCAGAAGTCTGTTGCGTTAAATCTGAATTGCCATTACGTTTCCAAGCATATGTAACAGACCCGAGTGAGTCAACATCAACGTTACATGTCAAAGAGATCGTATCACCAATTTTAACCACTGCTTGCCCATTGTTAACCAAAGATTCAAAAGAAAGATCTATGAAAGAGATTAATAACACAAAAGGGAATGTAGACTATAGCTTTAATCATTTATTTGGACAAACTGGCAACGATTGAACAGCTATTGAAAACATTACAGATTGGCCATTATACAGACAGATCAGGTTACGACAAAAGTAAGAAATGGGGAACCCTAGATCATTCCGGAAGGCTTGAGCAAATTCAGAAGGAAATTGATATTTTTATGATTTGTAGGTCAAATTTCAACAAAAAACTCTGAAATGCTGAAATGCTGAAATTCCAGACAGCTGAACCTTTTATCGGACCCTGGGACAGACAAAAGTGCAGTATGTATTTATCGCATAGGCATCCGATCTGTGAAGCTACGAGTACTTACAATGGGGGGTGCAACCATTTGTAAGGTGGCTGACGGTTGCGACCCAGCAAGCGTTTTGAGCACATTGAATACTGATTTTAGGAACTTCGAATATTGATTCATTGTTCTCTGTGTTTCCGAGTAACACCTTCTTTGCCTCACAAATATTATACAAACGTGGTTCACAACTTTTAATTACTGTGTTCGTAGCAATTGTTTGTCATTATGAATCCCCATGGTAGATGCATTTTCTTTTTGAAGTTTGTTCAATGGGATTAGTAGTCGATGTAAGTTTATAATCTATAGAAATATCCAATGTACAATCGCTTAAAAAAAACTAATATTTGAAACTTACACCTCACAGTCACAGGATTGGACGTTAGCGTGCGTACACCAGTAGTTGTAGCAGTACATGTATAAACACCAGAATCTGTTAAAGTTGTACTTGGAGAACGAATATATGTCAAACCATTGGCACCAGAGATAGGATCATTATTTAAAGACCAGCTAATTGATGTAACTAAAGGAAGATTTGTAACTACTGTACAAGTCAATGTCATTGGTTGTTTATTGACAAGAAAAATTGGTTGTCCACTAAGAGTGACTGATTCAAGATCTGGAATGAATAAAAAACTCAAATGATTAGTTAAGGTTAAATCAATAGTCCTACATAATCAAATTTGTATTAAAATGTAATACATGTTTTAAATTTGTTTTTATCTGTATTATATACTATTATAATCTTTCTAATTTTTTTTTACAAAGTTTATGTACAAACTAATTTCCTCATAACTAAACGTTCCTCGATCCAAACGATTTGAGAACAAATGCTCCCGGTATATATTGTTCACAATAAAAGGTTGATTTAAACAGGATGTGAATCTTTTCATCAATTAACATGCAGCTAAAATTTATGTAAATTCTATCTAATGCTTTATAAAAAGCAGTAAAAACATGATGATGATGAAGGTGATGATAAAATAATCTGGAGTTACATATATTATACTGAAAAAAAAAGTTGTTATTCATAGTAAACAATATTGAAAACATCAAGTAAATTGAAAGTGATGGATTTGTTCCTAAATTTCTGTACAGGCAAATACCAAAATATACAGTCAAACCTGCTATTTAGCGGTCGACTAGACACAGTAGCTAAATGTCTTTAGTGGTAACCTCTTCAATATCTAAACAATATTTTCTATTGGATCAGCCCTATGTACAAAGTTTGCCTACCTGAATATAATGTTCAAGTTGTCTATATCTCATAGAAGGATATTATAGACAGGAATCACTCTCTCGCATGTAAACAATGAACAAATGACGCTAATCTGTGCTACCTGTATAATAATACAGTTGATTATATATATAAGATAATTTTATTCTTACAGTTAACAATTAACACTCCAATATTTGATTGCTTAGTTACGCCTTCAACTGTTACTTCACAGACATAGTTGCCATCATCAGTTCTTGCGACAAGATTTCGTGAAAATGAAGAACTAGTTTCACCGTTCAACGGTGAGCCATTTTGTATCCATTGGTAACTGATTATTGTAGGAGCTGGTGAGACATTTGGGGAACAAGTAAGTCCAGCAGGATCGCCAGATTTAACAGTTTGAGTGGAAGGCCCAACAGTTGGTGTGTCAAAATCTAATGAAAGAAATATGAAAAATATTTATTTTTAAAAACCAATCATTGTCTCAAGAACAAAACAGATCAAAAATTCCATTTTTTCACAGGGTTTATTGTGACCATGAAAGTATAAATAATTGATAAATAGCAAGTAGCTACTTACAGAATATAGTAACACCAGGTGAAAGATTACTTTGACCAAATGCATTATGAGCAGAGCAAGTGTATACTCCACCGTTTCCAGATAAAACATTTCTCTGTAAGGTTTGACTAGTTTCAAGTAGAATTTCTACTCCACCGAAAAACCATTTGTAAGAAGTAGTAGCTGGGTTAGTGATTACAGAACATGTTAACGTAAAAGTTGAAGATGGTGGTGAGACAACGGTCTGTTGAGTTGTCACCGAAGGATTTCCAAAATCTACAAACGAAAGCAGAATACATAAACAACATTATCAACAGAAACTTAAATATGAAAATGACAATGTGACCTGTTAAGTATTATCATAGGCTACTAAGATACAATATTTTAATAGAAAGCGCAGTGTATGTATAAGTAGAATTTTGCGTGAAATGTAACTGAGTTTACATTCACTATAATTATTTTTTTTAATTTATTATTATATACCAATTATATACCTGTCAAATATTCTGAATCACTATTGAAAACCTAATGAACCCATACTGATATGGTATTGGGTATTGATGATTTGATACTGAGATTTACCAAATACTCTCACTTCACTAACAATCCGCTGAAAGGCACATACAAACTCTAAAGCTACTGAATTGTGCATGCCCAACTAAGTACCTTATTAAGTACGTTTTCAGTAAGATTTCACTACTTCAAAATCATTTGTGTAATTATATCATTGAACTCACATGCTATTGTGAAAGGAGTTGATAATTCGCCAGTTCCAATAACGTTTTGACCACGACATTGGTAGTTGCCACTGTTACTACTTGAAGCTTCAAGAGTTAATGATGATTGCCCAGGAGTTGAAATTAGCAATTCATCTTTAAACCAACTGTAGCCAGTTACACCAACCGCAGGAGTAGCAGTAACAACACAAGTCAGTGTAAATGATTCACCAGGAGTTACAGAAGGGTCAGCAGGACCAGATAATACACCTTGGTCAATAACTAAATTAATCAAAACAAAAACATTTAGTTTCAAAAGCGTTGATGTGATGTTCCTGCCTCTGCAACTGTTCAGATGTTCATTATCAAGCTCTGTTAATATTATGAAATGAAGTCATAAGTTTCAAATAAAGTGTAAGTAATCCGCTTCCTTAACACTTATTTGCACTTTTCAACTCTGTGTTTAACAAAGACTTGACCACAACATAAAGTTCATGAACAATTCATAAACTCTTCATTTTGCAAAGGAATTATATAGATTTCCTACCGGATCTTACAGAAACTGTTCAATTCTCGTTTACTTCTATTTGACTATGTATAGTATATAAAAATAGGATTGATTCGGATGTACATCAACTGAAAAAAATTGATTGGTAGAAGTTTCAAGTTTGAAGCCGGTACGATACGAGATGGCAAAGATATCAAGGCTTCAAACTTTTTCCAATCAAGTTTTTCAGTTGATATGCATCAGAAATAATTATTTATTCAAAAAACTTTTTTTTTTTCAGTAGAATCCCCTATTGAGATTATAAAAAATTGACATTATTACTTACAGTATACAGTGACTGCACTTTGAGATGACGTTTGTTGTTGTGTTCCAAGGGATACAGTACACCTATACGAACCATCTTGAACCTTTTGAATATTATTTATCTGATATGTTTTCTCTGTTGCTCCTGTAACTTCATTATTATTAAAAAGCCACACGTAACTGGAACCATCTGAAGACTGATGATTGCATGTAAGAATAGGATTAGTACCAATATTAGCAATCAGAGGAGACGGTGATATTGAAGGGATACCCAAAACTAAACATTGAGAGAAAGAGAGAAATGATAAAGGATGGATCATTAACGTAATTACAAATACACATTAGTTCTGATGCCAGTAAAGTAAGTTCATCAATGTGAAATGATATACTTTGATACTTGATATTAGCGTATATTAGATCTACTGTTACATCTATAAATTATAGATAAGCATTGTTTCACTTCTCGAGATTGCATTGAAGGAAGTATGAAAAGTTTTAAAATATACGTTGTCCTGCTAGCTATGTGACATCAGTTTCAAGTAAAATGAAAGATAAATGGTACAATGAAGAAGCCTGTCTACATATACCAGTTATGAGATTAGATTATATTGACCATTAAACAGAGGTGACCTTCTATATACATCAAATTTAATAGAAAATAATATTTGTAACAGTAATGAAGTGACCATTATAGAAAGGTGGTTATTCTAAGGGGTGACCTATACACACAGGTTTCATTGTACTGTACTTACATTTGATTGTTTCAGCATTTGATGTTACTATGCCAACAGAACTTGTCCCTTCACATGTATATAGACCAGCATTGGTAAAAGATGCAGGTAAACTCAAAAGAGCTTGGCTTGCAACACTAAGTGGGTTATTATTTAATCTCCATACGTAAGTGACTGGTTCACTCGAATCGATATTACAAGTTAATGAGATTGTATTTCCAGTAATCACAACCTCCCCACCATTATTAGTAAGGCTACGAAATCCGAGATCTGAAAATAATTAAATTACATATAGACAATGTCATTGTATGATAAGAAATGTAGGTTAATTTGAACACTATTTCAATCGAAGTCTTTGGATTGAGACAGTTTTTCACCTTCGTTATGTCACAAAAATTGAGAGAAACTTGAAAATCACTACCAAATATACAAATACATATGTATATGCAACTTGAAGCCTGTAAAATTCTTTAGGTGGAGTCACACAAGACCAATATTGACACACACTTGGTTAAAGGCTATAAGAAGTTCATTAACTTTAAATGCTCTATTTTCATGAACCCTGATTTAAAGAACTTCCAATGCAACCTGATCAGAAAATGTGACCACCTCCTTGAACAGAGTTCATTAATTTTAAATAGCCCAATTCGCGCAAACAGTCCATGGAAAAGTTTATGAACAGGGTCTGACAAAAGTAGGAATCCTGGAATCCTAGATTCCGGAAGGTTAGAGCAAAATTAGTGTTTTTAACGATTTAATGGTCAAATATCAACAAAAAATTCAGAAGAAAATGGTGATACTCCTCTAGGATTTCAGAAGGCTGAGCTGTTGATGGAGTTCATGAAGTATGTTTGCATGTAAAATCTTTCCAATTTCTCTGTAACTTACATGTAACAGTTAAAGAATTAGAAGATGAAACACCAGCTGAATTCGTTGCTCTACACCTGTATGATCCCTTGTCATCAAGAATACTTGGATTACGTGTAAATGTTGTCCCACTTTCTGATAGTAATTCTTCGTTGTCTTTAAACCATGCTATAGTAGTAACACCACCAACGTTTGAATTAACTGTACATGTCAATGTTAGTGTTTCAGGTGCCAACAGTGAAGTATCACCAGAAAGAATCACTGAGTCAGTAACTGGAAAATAATAAGAGCAAGATATATTATGATTAGCTTTCATAGTTTTGGCCATTAGAAATCTCAAATGTTTTCTCGAATGATGAAGTCAGCTCCATACTCTGTTATTTTGACTGAACTGTCACCCGGTTAAGAGGTCGTTCTGATAGTGATATTCAGATTAGTTTCAGTGGTAACATGCCGACTCAAACAAATCGAATACAGATTCAAACACATTGTAGAAGTGCTCAACATAGTCTTCAATAAGACATATGTAATTTCATCAATGCAATGCAGAGCACAGTAATGTGTACTGTATATCATTCTATTAACACTCAAGGTGATATGAGTCACGCAAACAGCTAAAAAATCACTAGCCACGGAGGCAGCTTGCGATTTTTAATTAGTTGTTTTGTGATTCATTACGTATTGCTCATATTAATGGAACTCTATACAGTCCTTTTATGGCCTATTCCATATTGCACAGACAAACAAATGAAAATGGCTTACAATCAACATTAACTGTAGCTTGTGTTGATGTCTGCGATATTCCACCAATGGTTGCTTGACACGAATAACCATCAGCAGCATTACGATTTATAGAAGATAATGTCAGTTTATTTGATGTTTGTCCTTGTAAATTTGTGTCTCTGATCCATTGATATTGAATTGATAATCCGCTTGGTGTTAAAGCAACAGAGCATGTTATTTCAGCAGTACCTCCTTCTGCCACAGTCTGCAGTGCAGGGGTAACAGTTGGACGAGGAAAAACTAGAAAAATAAAAGAGTATGTTCTTTCAATGATTAAATTACACAAAATTGATTGTGGTTTCAAATTATATAAATATGAGTACAGTAAAACCTGTAATAGCAGACACATCTATACAGCAGCCATTTGTCTATAGTGTTCACATTTTTATGTCAAAAATACTTTCAATTTGAAACAAACCTGTATATAAAGGTCATCTGCATATAATGATCAGTTTATCTATCTGTCATATTTATAATAATGTATAATAATGAAACATTTTCAATCATATATCATTGGGGTTAAATGGAATTTTTCTCAGGTTAAACCATCATCTTTAAGATGCGCAGTTTGTGAGCTATTACTTTGTAGGTTAGATGCAGGGGCATGGGTATGAGGCTGGGGTTTACAGAAGGGGGTATGTATGATGCAGAAGTGGGACATATTTTCTACTTTACAGTTTTTTGGGCGTTTTCTATTCATTCCTTGCTTGATCAGCTTGCTGCTTAGTTCAGTTCAGCTAACTTCCGCAATTTAATTTTTGATTGATGCTTTAATTGAGGTCATATTTACTTGTTGTGATGCTATGATAACGATGGCTGGGGCTTTGGCTGCTGTTGTTTGATGCTGGTCAAGTATGGTTGTTGCTTGCTGCTGATATTTGTCAACCAGAAGCTTCAGATGTTTTAGCATTTGTGTTGTCGTTGTTTGCTAATTTCTATGCTAATGATGACTGGTTTTGGGGTGCTGTTGTTTAGTGCTAATCATGTGTAGTGTTGAATAACTTCTCCCACCCTCCTCCCATTTAAAATTATGGTAAGTATAATAAGGAATTCATCTGACTTAGCAGTGTGAGCGGAGCTTGACTGGTGGGTTCAGGTCTGTCTTTGCTCTGCTGGTCTTTATAATTACTGTCGCTAGCCACCTCCCACCAACCAAGCACCTAGGCCAAAACATTGTTGTAATATTGAGGTGAATGATTTCATTGTGATTGATAGTCACCTCGTAAGAACAAGTGTTTATGTATTTGAGGGACATAACCAATTTACAGATATATACAATGTGTGCACCAACAAGGAATCGAACCCCAATCCCTCATATATCATGTGGTCACTTTGTCATTGAGCTACAAGTACACTAATACACCAATACATTTGGCTGTTATATACAGGATTGAGTGTATGGCAAGCTACTTACATCTCACTGTCTGTGAAGTAGATACAGCTGTATCCCCAACAAGACTTGTAGCTTGACAAGAATATGATCCAGCATTTCCAGCACTGCCAGTTAGAGATAACACTGATGCAAATTCATTTGAAACTGGATTGTTATTGCGGAACCACTGGAATGAGTTGGGTTGTGGATTGGCTGAAACTTGGCATGTCAATGTGAACACTTGGCCAGATGTAACAAGAGTATGTGTTGTTTGTACGGTTGGTAAATCAATAACTAAAACACAGAAGCACACAAAACATTATTTTGATATCGGATTGGATTTAAAACTATAGGGAATAGGATCATCTTTATCTTAAATTATAGAGTGTAAACTAGAAAGGCTGTGAGCCATCTTTTTTGTCCCTTACTGATTGAAGATAGGGCTCAATGCAAAATATAGCAGAGCCTTAAATAATAAAATTCAGAGAATCAGATAGTCACGTTTGCTACTTGAAGTTTCACGCCGAGGCGATCATCAGGCAATCTATTCTAACATTCTAATAGATTGCCTGATGATTGCCTCAACGTGAAACTTCAAGTAGCAAACATGAATGTCTGATTCTTTGATTTTTATTATAAAATAATATAAACAGAATAATTGGCCAAATAAATTTACAATATCTGAGTGTTGCACAATTTGGAATAATAATTGATAAAAATAAATAGTGTTCATGAAAAATGTTTGCTGTTTGGTCATGAAGCTTCTAGTTAAATAAATGGCATTGTATTGTTCAGAGTCGAGTCAAACCTGTTATAGTGATCAGCTCATCAACCCAATACAGTGACCACCTGTCAATAGTGGTCATCCTTGCCATGTTTAAAATTGAATTGGTATGACAACAGACGGGAAATATGACTGGTCAACCAGAATAGATTTTGAATAAGAAAAACGTTTGACATGGTTCGGTGATAAGTATTTGTTTCTTATTTAATTTGCATTTATCCACAAACTGGGAAAGTTAATTTGTAGCTTCCTGATATCAACTAATTACGAGGGATGGAGCCTAATTGCAGTCTTGCTCTGAACTTTAATCAATCAGCGATCACGCTTCTTATTTAATAAAATAGCAAGAATAGATAGCCTTATCAAGAATCATAACACAATCCGAAATTTGAATATCGATCTCCCATATGGTCATCATATCTTATTAGAATATCGACACCATTAAGAATATTGAAAGAAATGTGTCGTGGCAGTTTAGAGTCCAAAATTTACATTAAGCTGCACAAAGCGATTATTATATTTGAATCAAACATTAATGATTAATTTAAGTAGCTCATATCATTATTAGGAAACTGGTTAACTATACTACAGTAAACATATCATTTTATTTTATTAAAATTATGCCTCGTTTCAAAAATTAGATGCTACTATCGATTATTTTTGCATTTAGCAGTTTCTTATCAATAAATAACTGTCGAAATGAAGACAGTAAAGCTATGGACAGGGTCTGATAAAAGGGCCTGCCTCCTAGAACATATCAATATTTTCTCCCGTGACTTTCTTTTAGAAGTTTGGCCTATAAATAAACTCAATTTTCTGCTGAATTTGCAGCTTTTTTGGAATCTTGGATGGATGCAGGACTCCAACGTTATGAAATCGACTCTGATAATGAATCTCCTATATATATAAATAATTAGTTTTGTTCAGACTTACAATTAACAATTAATGATACAAGACTTGATGTTTCTTTTGTTCCTCCAAACGTAACATCACATTCATAATTTGCTGCATCATTACGATTAGAAGGATTGAACGTTAAAACTGAAGATGTAGAAATAATGGTGGGATCTGTTCCTTTTCGCCAACCAAATGTAATTCCTGATTGTGGTATAGGGATGATAACAGAAGTACATGTAAAAGATGCTGGATCAAGTTCTTTGATAGTATCCGTCGGTGGAGTAACAGTTGGTGTACCGATAACTAAAATAGAAAATAATTTAAAATAATTTAAATCCCAATAGCTGCAGATAAGTAATTGTCTCTGGCCATTTAGCCGTCATCAGTAGCTGCTCAGTAAAGGGGAAACTGATTTTTCCATAATACCTAGGTCAAGAAAAGTTCATCACATGAAAAACATCTGTGCACACCAGAGTGCTAAAACTACTGAAGTTGAACTTGGTCAATATCCCCTCCTCTTTGCAAGCTTAAGCCGGACAGAATAATATAAAACTATAAAAAAGTATAAATGTATAGTGAAATAAATACATTCCACTATGAGCTGTATAAAAATTGACTACGGTATCAGATTCATGTGGCCTTCGTATACAAGGTTAATTCGGTGGATAATATTGCTGTGAGTCACCACTATAGACAGGTGGATGCTATACCAGGTACATATCAGGATGTATAAAAATAAGCAGTGTTCATCACTTGGCACTTACATGTAACAAGTACTCCATTTGATTGGGAACTCTCGCCTACAACGTTTTCTGCACTACAGGTATACACTCCACCAGTGTTGATGTTTCCTGCTCTTGTTAGACTTGATCCGATTGCTCCAGAAATCTCTAACCCACCCATAAACCATTTATATGAGCTAGGGCTTGGCATTGCATTTACCGCAGTACATGTCAATATGAATTGATCGTTTTGAGCAACAATGTTTTCATTGGTTGAAGCTGTAGGCGCATCAATGTCTGAAAGCAAAATTATAAAATATGACAATATAACTGTCTAGAAATTATAGGGTAAACATTTTCCAGAAATTCAACTGTGAACTTTGGCAAAAAAATTTGTCAGCAGCTCAATGCTAAGGAAGAATAGAAAATTACAACGATATTATCAAAAAAATAATATCAACAAAGCTATCTCTATTTAAGAAAGAGGAACATTGTTAAGTTTTTTATTAAAGGAGCAAAAATGACCGGCAGGCGCTACACACTTAGGATCACGTGCACGCTAATTGTTATAACACAATGTAGGCCTACATTGTTGACATGAATTTTATTACAAGTTAGGCCTGCGCATAACAATTGTTTCAAAGCGAGACGGTTGAATTACGCTAAGCATAAATTCAACTTGTGCTTGCAGCGGTCGCCGGTCAATTTTGCCCCTTTAATCTGAGGACATTACAAGTAAAAACATTGAATTGAAATTAAACTTATTTTGAAATTGTTTATTCAAATAATTGGTTGATGATTTGATTGAGAAGGGCAAATTACTTTCTAACAAAACTTCAACAAATAGAATGATCAACTAATCGAGTAAAATAACTTACAATTGACTGTTAATAATGCCGGATTTGATGAACGTGTCACGCCATTGAGTGTGACTTGACAGAAGTAATTGCCAGCATCGCCGCGTAAAACAGGAGTGAATGCCAATGTTGTGCTTTCTTCATTATTAATCAAATCACTATCTTTTCTCCATGCGTAAATTATCGTTTGTGGACCAGGTGAAACAACAACAGTACAGGTGAATTGAAAATTGTTGTTTTCATTTTGACTTGAGAATGAATTGATGGTTGGTGTAGCCAAAACTAAAATGAATTGATAGTAGAAAAATATGAAATTGATCTATTAGCAAAGCTATGAAGGTAAAATTAATTGGAAAATATTCTATTGAATAAAAAGTAAAGAGGAAGATAATTTATGAAAATAATTTTCAATCAATCAAATGAATATTATTCAATTATGTTATGTTTGATTCATTAATTAATTGATTGTTTGTTGGGATTTATCATTTTATCACAAGCCGGGTAAGCTAGCAGTATCTTTCAACAGGGTTGTTGGTTAGTTGATTTATGCTTTTCTGGAGTGTGTGAGTTTAATGGCTGAATGCCCTTCCTTCCACCAATAGTTTGTCTGTCAGGGATTGAACCCACGGCCCTGCGGACTGAGATTCAATGCCTTAACCATTACAATAAAACCCATTTGATTGTTTACTAATAAATATCCGTCTACAGTAAAGTATTGTGATTTTTTATGCATGTAACCAAACAAGCATTTATCAAGAATTAACTTAACAATTAAATGCATTAACCCAATAAATGCGTTAATATATCATTAATATATGGTAATAAATGATTTTTATTATTGTCTAACGTAGTAAGTGATGTCATAGATGCGTTTGAACTATAAATACTGATGCCAGAGAAGCAATGTTTCCCCTATCTAGTATCTATCCCCTTCAGAATTATAGTTCAAATGCATTTATGACATCATTTACTAGTCAAAAAAAGGGGGAAAATACTTATTACCATGTATTAATCATGTATTGCATATGTGAATACATTTTCTGAATGTTAAGTGAGCCGATGTTTATGATTGTTCATTAAGAACAGGCCATTTAACCTTGGTGTTCATGAATAGGTGTTCATGAATAGTCATTGTAATACTATTAAAGCTGATTAGATTATACAAATGCGCTGTTCCTCTTTCACTGACATATTTGCAATACAAAGAACACTTTAAGTTGTGATCCCACATAACCAACAAAGAAAATGTAAAAAACATAATTTGCGGCAGAAAAATTACCTTAAAATACTAATCTAATTTAAGTGCATTTCAGATAAATGAAATTTCCGCTGAAAATATGCCAACCTGGTTGATGCAAATCTATATTGTACAGCACATAGTATGTACATGCAAATGTATATGTACAGTTTATTGACTAATTATGCGTTAAAAAAAATCTGATAAATGCAGTGGTGTTACCTCGATTTTATTAGGACAGCAACAGAAATAATACTACTGTATAGAAGAAGCACATTAAATTTCACATTTATTGGAATAGTAAGGGGATGCCATTCTCCTGCAAACAGTAGTTGGAACGTTGCTCCATGCGTTAAACCATTCATGTTAATATTTCAACAATGTTTTTGCCTAGGTGCTTGTTTTTTTTTGTTGTTGTATTTTTTGGTGTCGAAATTGATGATACTGTAACACTGTTGAGTGTTACTTGGTTGGTTGGTGGGGAGGTGGCAGGCAACAATAATTATAGAGGTCATGCAATTGATCAAATTACTGGTAGGGTACCTACACTAACATTCAACCAGTATGATTACGTATTTCATTACAGTAGAAAGTTAAAAGTGACATACATATTATTAATAACCCATCAGATGATACACTGTCAACAGCCCCATTTGACGCTTCACATCGGTATGTACCAGAAGTAGCAATAGATCCGCTTCGTTGCAACGTCGATTGTGTCTGTTCTTGGATTTCAGAATTCCCAAGAAACCATTTATATGAAACTACAGCAGGACTTGTTCCTGCCACAAAGCAAGTAAGTGTAAAAGCACCATTTGATACAACAGTTGTTGATGTACTCGAAATTTGTGGTTTTTCAATAACTGTAAAAAGAAGTAAATGATTTCATGATGATGAAGAATGGAAAATTAGACATGTAAGTAAACAACATAGATTAGTGACACTGTGAAAAAATGCATCAATTTTCATTTCATGAACCGTTTCATTAACATGGAATTGAACCAAACTTTCATGAACACTTCATGAACATCTCATGAAGGTTTCATAAACCATTTCAAAAACGTGGAATTGCACAAACTTTCATGAACACTTCATAAACCGTTTCGTAACCGTGAAATGACACAAGCTTTCATGAACACTTCATCATGAACATTTCTTGAACATTCTATGAACAATTAATGAACACTTCATGAACATCTCATAAAAAGTTCATGAATATTTGGATAATTCCATGTTCATGAACTCATGAAACTTTTTCACAGGGGTCATTATCACCTAAATGTATAATTCATATGTATATACTTACAATTAACTGTTAATGGTGTCGAAATTGATGATACGGTTACACTGTTGAGTGTTACTTCACAGAAATAATTCCCCGCATCTCCACGCCCAATGGAATTTAATGTTAATGTTGAGCTTTGTGCATTGGCAATCATATTACTACCTTTCCTCCACGCATAAGTAACAGTTTGAGGAACAGGTGAAACAATAGCATTACATGTGAACTGGAAATTACTGTTTTCGTTTGGACTTGAGAATGGATTAATGGTTGGTGTACCCAAAACTGAAATAAAAAAAATAATTCAAATAAAATTTTCATAGTATTTACTGCATGAAATTGTCATAACAATTTCCAGGTAAGCAAAACAAGAAACGTTTTGATTACCTTAATTTGTGATTTTCTTGGGATCAAGGCTATACTCAATACCTAATTAGACTCTGTAACATTCAGGTTCTTCGTCTAGTTTTATGTATAAGCATTCCCTAAATTTCTATTTTCATTCTCTTATCTAAAGATGTTATCAAGAAGATAGCGAAACATTGTAAATTATGGCACTTTTATTATGTCATTTTTTTAACAAAATTTTAACTAAAACTAATAAAGGACCAGATGAAATAAAAATGTAAACACTACCGGTATATGGTATATCAGGTGATTATTTCTATTTCGTATTTGTCTGTCGGTTCTAGCAGAGCCATCTATTTATAAGAGCTGGGACACGCAGCTTTTGAGGTTCAAAAATCGGCATTTCCGTTCCATTCAAAACAAGGCTTTGCTCTTGAACAAAAAGTTTGGAACAAAAATGGCGTCCATAAAATCATGTGACTGACATCTGTCCAATTGGAGCTGAGATCGACATATGAAAGAGTGTCACAACTCTTGTAAATGGATGGTTCTGGGTTCTAAACCATGCTTACAATTTTAAGAAAAAATTCGAAAAAGGTTTTTTGAGTTTTGGAAGAATTGCTTACTTGAAAGTTTCTCACATTTTGGCAGGATTATAGAATTTAAAATGTTCTAAATAGTTTCTGTACTTGTTTATAAGAAAATGAAGGATACTTAGAAGACAAAATCTTAAATTGGATACGATAGTTAAACAATTATTGTAAGTTAACACAATTGCGATCTGAAAGCATGGAAGCTTCACACTGAGGACGGACTGAGGATGGAGTAGCTGCCTCGCTGGTAACCATTGCAAGGAACCCTTGCAAGAAATTTTATTAGATAAGATTTCGAGTTTCATGCAAATGCATGCTTACCGGTATATAAATTAAATTTTGAGCCAAGAAAAATTTCAATGATTATTCATTATTCATAACCAGTAATAGAAATTTCTAACAAAAAATATTTCATGATAAAACGAGTTTTTTCAAACCAATATTATATGATTTCATACTAAAAATATGATACTATCAAGTAAAATAAATCCAAATGTAATTGATATTAAAATTATAAAATTATTTACAAAGAACAACATATAAAAGTACTTACAGATGACTGTCTCTGTGGCTGAAGATGGACTATCTCCAACAACATTTCTAGAAATACATCTATAACTTCCAGCATCAGTGGATGAACCTGTTCTTACAAGCGATTGTGCAGATTGTCCGCTGATCTCGTTATTATCAAGAAACCATCTATATGAAAACGCTGCAGGGTTTGCATTTGCGTTACATGATAGAGTGAATTGTTGTCCTTGTGTCACTACTGAGAGTGTTGTAAATACGGTAGGTGTATCGATATCTAATAGGAAAGAAGAAATAACATAATACAGTCAAACCTGTTATAGCGGTCACCTCTATACAGCAGCCATTTGTCTACAGTGGCCACTCTTGCAATGTCTTAAATAGTATTTTCTATTGAATCAAACCTGTATATAAAGGCCACCTTGTGTGGTTGATTGTGGTCAATTTATCTACCTCTAGTAGCTGGCTGTTATATACAGGTTCCACTGTAAATCAAAATGTTATGTTCATTGTTTATATTGGGGGATTCATTAATCTTCCACACACCGGCTAAGCTTGTAGCATTTTTCACCGGGGTAGCTGGTTAGTTGATTAGTAGTATTTGAAGCATGTGTGAGTTTTATGGATGAAGGACCTTATTTAGTTGTTCAAAAATTCACAATTTGACAATAACTTTTAAATGTTCGAGGCTCAAAGCTAAACAAAAATAGGAATCTATCATCATCATCATATATTCAGAAACCTGAGAAGTTTCACAATGACTTTTTTAACAGGATTTAACAGGACTGACGTTTTTTGGATAGAATCGTAGAAAGTATTATTAAAGAAATATAATCAACATATACACTGTGTATAATGAAGAAAAACAAACATTGTGAAAGTTTAACTTCATCTGAGGACATTGTACATAAAAATATTACGGTAAAATGAAATTGAATTTGAAATCATTGATTCAAAATTTGAACAACCTTCTGCTATATACAAACACACAAGCAAGCTTTACCTATATAAATAAAATTGATATTGAAATTAAATTAATTTTATAAAAAGTATTCCGACATACATGGTAAATGTACCTATGATTTCATATTTACTACACTATGAAAACTTGGAAGACAATCAGAAAGCAGTGAAAGTACAAGCCTGAAAAGGACAACTCACTTGTAACTTCCAACATTTCTTTGTGTAGTAAATATGAATACAAACATAACTAATGTGTGGAGACCTCTAGTCAGATCATGCTTATCAGATAATGTTTCTTTAATAACAATTCTTTAAATGATACTTACATCGGATGAGTAATACCAGATTGGCAGATTTTGAATCAGTTGAAGTTGTCGCAGTACATGTATATGTATCAGCTGCTGCCCGTTGCAAGGCAGTTAATGATAATATAGGAGATGCTGGCAAGATAGGAACACCACCTCTGCTCCAGCTAATGGAAATAGGATCATTTGGAATAGTTGAAACAGCTGAGCAAGTAGTACTTAATGATTCAAATTCATTCCTTGTTTGTGGACTTGTTACACTTATAACAGGTGTCCTTAAACCACCTTGGCTTGCTGTAAAATAAACACAAAATTGAACAACATTACACGTTATATTACACAAATTATACTTTGAGCAGAATTCAAAAACAATTGGACAAAATTTCAACGCTGTCTTGAATACACATAGGCCTACTGTAGGTCTGTTGTCTGCAATGTCCGTATGTATAATGCAAACAGCTTAATATAGTGACCAATTATATTAATGTCCGTATGTATAATGCAAACAGCTTAATATAGTGACCAATTATATTAATGTCCAAAATAGCAATATTGAATCAAGATTAATTTATAATAACTCATTTGTTTAAAGCTGCCAGCATATTGCCTTGACCAAAATATTACTCCATTACATTTCCATCAAATTAGAGAAGACTTTATTTTCTCAATTTCATTTATGATTATAATTTGAGTTATAAATAATATAAATTATAAATTTGTAGCGGTTCAGATTTAATTCCAGATAAGCATGAATTAATGTGGTAGACCATCTTCTCATGACCAATGAAAAATACAGATTTCAGGTTTATTGGAAAATTAGATATCTTCGGTAAAATTAATTGTGCAATACTTGCTGTCGATGACTTTCAAGTAAAATATTGATGTGGTTGGTGACATTGGTTCTAGGCTTTACTTTCATGACCAAGCATTTTTTAAGAAAGTGAGGCAGCCGATTTCCATGTCCCATGCTGAATCAGCAAAAAATAAAAGTCTTATATTTTGACAGTAAGTCTGCAAGCAGGCTAGTTTTGGTCGGGTCGGGTCGGGTCGGATTGGATTAACAAATCTGAATACGAATTATCAGTGTGCATGCAATGGTGTAAAGTTTTTAAGTTAAACTAACAGAAACATGTTCATTGACTAACAGGTCAATACGAAAATCTAGCAGTTCGATTGGGTGAACAGCGGTCAATTCTAAAGCTGTATTAACTGATCTGTGTTTTCTTACCGTTATGGTGTAAAGACGCAACGGATAATCGCGTTTTTGATGCAGTTAAATACATTAAAACTCATGTTATGATTGCAAATCACAAAATTGACCTGTTAGTCATTGATTAAAAAACCGGACCTCGGTCATTATCAGCCAATATTCACCACGACTTCAATCAATAGCTGCTTAATATCACTCCAACAAAGCCAAGCACAAGCAGGTCAATCTAATTAGTTCAAACTATAGCTAGCCAAACATTAAAGATACATACGTGTGACAGTAAGTGTAATAGGTATGTCTTGATATGTGTTGCCATAGGAATCTTCACCAGTACATTGGAATACTGATTTATCCCATGAAAATGGTGTTGCTGCTTGGGAAAGTGTAATAGTATCACTGCTAATTAAAACACCATCCCTACTCCAAGAGAAACTTGTTGCCAGAGTTCCAGATATACCACAGGTTAATGATAACGTATCGCCTTCAATCACAGTATGAAAACCTAAAATGGAGGCATAATGATAATAATAACTCACATTTGTTACCAAGGCAAACAAAGGCTGCACATCATTAAAACTCTTCAAATCACAGAGTAATACCTTGCGTTAAATAATTGAAAGTACCGGTAGTAGTAATTTAGACGGTATCGCCGTACAAAAGGCATTGTGTCCTATTTTTTTTAGAAGAGTGATTCTTTTCGCTAAGAGCAATGATTGCCATATGCCTTATTGGCAGTAGTATTTTCGTACATGTTAAACTGAATTACCAACAAACAATGTCTTTAATAAAATGTCATGATAATTGGGTCATTTAACATTCATGGACTGTTTGTGAACTGTTTATGGAGTGTTCATGACCTTTTTATAAGGTGTTCATGAACAGTTCATGAAAGTATGTAAAGCTCATGAACAGTTCATGAACTCGGTTAATTTTTTAGCAGCAGCAACCATGAAAGTGTATTGGGAATCAATTTCCAAACAAATAAGTTGCTTACCACCACATCCAAACACTTGTAGACGAAGACAGCCTAAATTATTTTGATTAGTTGGTCGAATGATGATAGAATCTCCAACGATGTTTGGATTAAACCAATGGCGAACAATTCTATCTCTATCTTTATTACCAATAAATGATTCTGATTCTGAAGCAGTCTGAAAATATAAAACAGAATATCCAAAGTGAAACACAACTTGTAAACATAAAATTTCTTAAAAAAAATGATAATAAGTCCCATGAAACACAGCCATTGTATGGTTCAAAGTTCATGAAAAAACATTCTCTTTCACATTCAACAAATGGTTACATCAATCATAATGATAAATGTCCCAAATTTTCATGAACCTTCACGGACAGTTCATAAACAGTTCACAAACAATTCATGAACAGTTCATGAAAATTTGGGGCCATTTAACGTTCATGAACTCTTTATGAACTGTTCATGAACTTCTGAACTGTCCTGAACTCCTAGCAAATAAGTTTTCATTAGACCATGCAGAGATCACGTAGTTATAATATATGTACAAAAAATAATTTTAACTCTGTGAACTAACGAACTACGGAAATAATCTTTTTGGTTTATATTTCACACGTTTATCAAACAAACCAAGTATAGTACAATGATAATGGGAGATAAAGTGAAGTGCAAATTTTTAGTTTTTTGGATATTGCTCAAAATCCACAATGCAGAATTAACAACGAAACAAGAAAAAATTTTCTGAAACTTGACATTTTTCTAAAGTTTGCACTCAACTATAGCTCTTCAATTTTTTATCTGTTTCCCACTAAACCTGCCGGTAATCCAAATAGATCACATTCAATATGTTATTTTTGGGATATAGATTAAGCTAATAATTTTACATTTTACATTAGACTCTACCTCTCATTGTCCGTGACTTGAATGATAACAATAAGACTATACTGCACAATCTAATGGTGCTATAACCGGTAATTGTTACCGTAAGGAAACCTCTATTAACATAAACCTGGAATAATTGTTTAGCAGTTTATGTTATGAACAATAAACTGTTGTAAATATGATAAATAGTTTCTAGTGTAGTAGTTTCTGAGAGAGATGTTAATATTGAATCACGTACCAGTATAGCGATTTCTGACGAACCAGTTTCATATGATACTTGGAATTGTGTTACCCAGTTGTCATTATTAAGATCACCTTGGATACCAATGCCACTGATAATTGAACTTCTTGAGAAAGCTACCTTGTAAAATGGTGTCGTATCAGACCCAGATGGACACCATACAAACGGTGCTTGGACATGTGCTTTTTTAGCATCATTTACACTGCCGCTAGATACAGATACTGTGAAACTGTTTGTAAATGTTGTCAGATCAGTGTTGCAATCTACAATTTGATTACAGAAAAAAGATAACATCAAATGTTGCATTTAGTAGTTGGAAATAGAGAAAATTCAACATGAAAAGATAGCATCATGGGTTGACTTGGTTGTGTGTACTTTATGCTAGAATGCTCTTCCTCGTGCCAACCAATTTTTTCACAACAAAGTTTTTCTAAATCTATGTACAGCTCAGAACGAACGAAGTTGAATTTTCCGCGCTTCATGAAACCCGGTTTTGGCAGTTTCCATAGCAATTCCTGACGGAAAAGAGGCTTTGCAATAATGTTTTTCAACTTGTAAACAAGACCCAAATTTCAAAAAAAAACATTACATTAAATTTTAAGACTGCTAATACTGAAACTACAATTCACTGCTAATACTTTACAGGTAACACATTTAGTCATCAATCCCCCATTTTGTAAAAAAAATTTTCAACTGTCTTGTCTTTGTTATCAATCTAAACAGCCTTTCGGCAGACAACAAAGACAAGTCTGTCCTAATCTTTACAATATTTCAACTTCGACTTAGTCTTTGACTTTGTTCCGAATCTAAACCTCCCTATTGCTTGGGGATTGAAGCCAGGACCATGCAGGCTGACGTCCAATACCACAACAAGTACACACCAAGGATATCTTTGACCGACTTTCTGCTAACTTTTTATATAGTTCATGAATATCTCTTTAAGAGCTTGTGAAAGCATTGTTAATGTTTCTGTTCATAGATTTTTGATCATCTTTTGGTTCATAAAATGATCATAAACCATTCATAGAATGTACATGAACTGTTAAATAAAAAAGGTTGTAAACATTTACTAACTTACGTGGTTTGAAACCATACAACTCAACTTTCAAACTGTATGATGCATCACCAGATGATACAGTAAGAGGATTGATGCGAACAAATTGTGCATAAACTCTTTTTGGTAGTAAGTTGTATTTTGGTACATGTAAGACTGAATTACCAACAAATGATGTCTGAAAAAAAATTTATCCAATGAAGATTTGAGATATATTGTTAATATGATTTCAATGGCATTGTAGTGCAGGACTAAATTGTGCTCTTAAACTAATCTCATCCGCCGACATTGCAGATCAATATCAACAGACTTCATAAGAGATATGCAAAGAATTAATTTTACAAATAAGGCAACTCAACCTACCACAAGTACACCTTGTTCGTTAGGAACAAGTACAAATGGAACTTCTGTTGCATTTGAAATAGTGACACTATATGATGTGACAATACCACCGTCACCACTTGACGTAGAAACAGCAGCAAGAATCATATTTTGTAACAAATCAATTTGAATAAATGGATTTGAATTGGCTGTTGATGTACTCCATCCTGTTGGATTATTAGAATTAAGACGACCAAGAGTTGGAGCACCAAGTTCAGATGTACTAGCACTAAATTGATTATCACTGATTACGCCACTTTCTGAACCAAGAGCACAGAGATCTGGACCACCAACTGTGCCTATGAAGTGTATACAACAAAATTAATCAGGACTGCCATTGATGAATAGTTCCTTAGGCTGTGATTAGTTTTCTCCGAGGGATTTACCATTTATCCACAAATCGAGTACTGTACTAGGGTTTTTCAATGAGGTTAATTGATTAATATTTCTGAAGATTGTGTGCATTTTATTGCCGGATGCCCTTCCTGACGCCAAGAAATAGTGCTGCTCTGAACTCAAGAACTTAGACCATGCTGGTAAAGGTCCAAAGGCCTAGCCACTACACTATGACTGCACACTAGATAGGGTTATTAATCTGAGCATCATTTGTTGGAGTCAAGATGGGTATTAGCAATAAGCTCAAGTTCAATATATGCTCTAGATATAGAACATAATGTGAGGGGAAAAGTGTTTTGAAACTGTTAAAACTTTTATTTAAACTTAACAGGTGAGATGAATAAATGACGATAACATATACATGCATGTTGTATATATTGTTTCAAATTTTAACATCAAGGTGTATTGAGTCATGTAAATTACTTGTGGGTTGAATGATGATTGTTCAAGGAGTTTGAGAATATATTACTAGACACTTTATTTTAATGTCCATCGTAATTAAAGTCTATTTTTGGTGATTCAAAATCAATTATAAAAGTCGACATAAGATTGTATCACATCACATGAAAAATGATGTATTGAAAAAAAACAATTTCTCAGATTTTGAGGCAAATTTTCATTTTAGTTATAGGCTACTTATTTGTTATCACCTCCACAAAAAAATTCTAATTTTACATTGATTTCTGAGGTCACACAAACAATAATAAATGTATTATTGATCCAGATCCAACTCGAGGACAGTCTATAACATTGGCCTTACCTAGATTACCACATCCATAGTATTCTAATCTAGCGCAAACAGTTGATCCTGCATTTCTAACATTTAAACTTTCAGCAATCAAGCGGACATGAGTTGCTTTCACAGGTAAGTCAAGCCAATTATACTTTGTTTCCGTGCTGCTGCTTAAGCCAGTGAAAATCTAAAATAGAAAAATATGTCATGTAAGATACAACAAATAAAATAAAAACTTAGCATGCAAGCAGTTTATGATAAAGCGCATCGCTCGATTATGTAGAACATGCAGGCGCTAAATATTACCAAGGCTGTCGCATCCCCAGGACTTGATAAAGAAATAATAATTGTTTCAAAATGTACCTGTTTTATTCCAGCATTGCTTAACACATTTGTGAATGTCGTTGTTGCAGTCTTTATTTGTAAAGAAAATGTTGTAATATAATAATCTAAATTTAGACGATTTGCTTGAAGTGCAATAGCAGTCAACGTTACTTCTTGACCAAAATTAACTTCATGCCATTGTGCTGATAGCGAGCCAGATGCACCAACACCATTACTACACCAACCAGAATATGTTGATAATCTTGCAGCTGACGCAGGATATAAAATGTTTTGAGAGTTTGCTGTGATACTTGTACTTGGTATGAAACCACTTGCCATGCCGAGAGCAATCTGGTCTCTACAAGCTGTAAGAGGATTAATATTATAGTTTTTAACATTACATTCCTATGATATAGTCAAGCCTAAATACACCAATCAGCCATAAGAAGAAGAGCAATTGATCATTCTATAACACTGACGACCTTCATAGACAGGGTGGATCTAATAGTATGATGACATTTAAAACATTTCTGAAGCGTGCCCTGTAGGCACATGGCTGCTGTACTCTTGTGGAAACAGTTTGGTAACTAAATACAAACATTTACAAACTGTTCATGAACTGTTTTTGAATTGTTTATCTACCAACAATCCTGGGATTCGAATAGATAGGCTAGCGGGTTAAATATAACAGAGAATAGATGTGAGACAAAAACCTTACGAATTCAGCAGCGTTGAATTGGAACACAAAAATCATGCTAGTGTTTTAAGTATGTGCTAGCCGCTAAAGCCACTAAAGCCCTTCAGAAGAAAATGTTAAAAAGAAAAAGCTACGCTACAACTTAGCATATAAAAAGGTATATATATATATAGCTTTATTGGATAATAGCAATTTAAAATAAAATCAATGATCAGAAACAAATAAATAACTCATCATACTTGCACATCCAAGAATCTGCATTCTCATACAAGTCCTCCCAACAGATGCTTGTGGCTGTATTAAAAGCCTCGTCGTGGTGATTGGAGTAACAAACCAATGTCTGACTACTTCCAGACGATCAGTAGGGCCAGAAAGTTCATCCTGGAATTACAGAAATTTTATCAAAATTAGAACTGCTTTATAAGAATTTTAGGACTGTGAATAGTTTTTAAAACATGGTTTATTTTTTGAAACTATCTAGATAGTTTTTGAAATGCAATCAATAATTTCATAGAGTCCTAAAACGACTTGCAGAAAAGATTCTAATTTATAATTTATTTAACATGAAGGAAGACGTCTTATTGAAATATAACCACAATCATTTATCAGCCATTTTATTTAACCTATCAGTAGAGTGTATCAGTTTCTCACATGTGAAGAAATGATAGGCCTATGTCCAATCTAAAGTTATGTGAACATCTAGACTGTCTTTCACATGTGAGAAAAATAACATTTCAAATCAAAAATCACCTCTTGCATCACAGATCTAAATAAAATAATAGCAAATAGTTCTATTCGATGTATTAAATTTTCGATAAGAAATAATCATTATAAAATGCTGTTTGTTTTGATCACCTGTCAGAGTATTTGCAAAAAATAATCACACTCTAATTGAATTGTATTTGAATTGATGGGCATTTTAAAATGTTATATTGAATCAGGCTTCAAAGTTATACTATCAGAATGGCAGGCTATAGGGAATGGTAGACCATATATAATATACTGCAGAAGAGTTAACATAGAACCGCACTAATAGCAAATCATAAATTGCGAAATATGAATTACCTTCAGTAAAACTATGGATGTACCATCAAAGTATGACACATCAAACTTTGTAAGATAATCATCATCTTTATAATTTCCTTGGATTGCAACACCAGCAATTCTTGTCGGTCTGACGAATTCAAACGTCACAGTTTTTTCAGCTAATGTTGATCCTGTTTCAGCACACCAGACCTTTCGGCTGTGTAACATAGCAACAGATGCAGAAGATTCAGTAGATAAAGTGCTACCAGCAGTAATAGAGCTAATGAGATCACTCTTTGTAACATCATCACTGCACTCTGAAATTTCAAATTGACATAACATTTCAACTATACATCTTCACCTCTACATAGTGACCACCTGTCTATAATGGCCTTTTCAGAATATACAAAATCATTATTCTATATGTAATCAACCGTTTATACAAAGGATGTGTCTATATATAGTGGTCCATTTAATTACATAAACCTTTTAGGTGGTTGTTACATGCAGGTACGTTGTACAGTAGAAACTGCTTAGAGCGTTATAACGGATCACTGTTTATAACATACTGAACTTATCGACAGTTTCTACATATCAAATTTCACCAGGTGTCAAAGTCCAAGAAGACATCAACTTAGTTGAAACATTTATTGTTGTTTAGGCCTACCTTTGTAAACTTAGAGTAACCCAGTAATGCGGGTTCCACAAGCTAGTTTAGTATAGTATACTAGATTGAAAAGGCAATGTCATGACATTTCACATTTTATTAGTGTTAATATGGATGCTTTTCTGGATTTCAAACATTTTCATCATAAATAATACGTGGCTTTCACTTTTTTACATTTTCAAGATTGTTCACAACACTTTGATGGCATTTTCATGGTTTTGGTGTTGGTAGTGGTATGTTGTTGATGATGGATAACATTTAACATACACCCCTGTAAACTCCTTCGTACTCATACAAAGGCATTTTAATTTGGCAATTGTTCAAATTCATATAAAAATAACTTCTATAAGAATAGAACCAACCTGCAGAATGTCCATACAACTCAATTTTGAGACTGATTTCATCTTTTGCATTTTGACCTTGAACAAGATCAACCATACGAATAACTTCACCAATGACAGGTGTGTCAAATGATTGGTATCGAGGCTCATTTGGAATTTGTTCAGTTTCAACAAAAACCTGTCAAGAGAACATAAAATATTGATGATTAAACTGTAATTACTAGACATGACATAGGTATCAAGTATCATGAAACATAATAACATTGAATGAACTGAAACGAATCTATATGTCAGTATCATATGTTACGAATTGCTTATCATAAGTTCATAACACAATGAATACACACTAGTTTCCTTGACTCGAAACTATATATAATTGACTCCTTCTCATTCTGAGTACACTGTTCACTAAAGTCTCTACATATAACATTAACACGCCTTTTATAGGCTCTTATCTATATAGTTATTCATAAATGCTACATAAATGTCTATGATTCATATAGTTATATTGTGATTCCCATGCAGAGCATCACTCAGCTGGGTTCCTGAAATCATTCTTGCTAGATTGGTGACAATGGAGGAAGTGAGCAATGCAATGGGAATGGCATTATTGACTGAGTCACTGACACTGAGCCCCTGGCTAACTGACTGTTGTGACTGAGCTGAGAGTCTGAGTGATAGCATAATATTAATATTGAGCTTCAACAATTCTAAGATCGCCCAACAGAGTAAATAAATGTCCTAATTTGTCTTCTATGATAAAACACCAGGACTTAATTCTTTGAAGTATTACTTTTCTCTTCATATTCAGACCAACATACCTATGCAATACAGTCAAAATGTTTGGCATTTCTGTATAATTTACAATACAACTTCAGCACATTTCGGAGCCATTTTGAATCTTCCCGCATTTCTAATGAGAGGCGTTCTGAAAGCGAGATCAATCAGCCTATGTGTAGACTATTGACTTACCCTGTTGTCATCGACCTTAGTAAAGGTGTCCACAGATGAAAGGCGATATGCCACTGAGTATTCACCGACAAAAGCTCTAAGATCGTTACTTTCCATCGTGATTCCAGTAAGTAAACGTGGTGCATTCAGAACTACTTGGTAATATTCTAAAGCTAGATCAATCGGATTAGGTTCATCTGGGTCCCAATCCGAAGTCCAACCCTCTCGATTGTTATTATTGATTCTACCAAAGATAATTGAGTTTGCTAATTTATCTGATGAAGCAGATAGACCAGTGTCAGGAATGACTAAATTTTCCAAACCAAGAGGGTAAAATTCTTTCTTAGCCACGGGACCTATAGGTAAAGCAAAATAACTTTAACTGACATTTGTCATATTTATTACATGATATAGTTCCAAAATGCTGAAGCTTGAATTCATTTTCATTGATTGCCCAAACATATTGATTATATTGTAAAATATATGCGGGGTGGATATAGCACATGCTATAGTTAAAGTCAAGCTATGGATTTTATAAAGGGTGAATGAAAACCGTCTCTAATCCCTAACCCTCGTTGATGGGAATTAGCCTCTTTAATGCAATAATCATTAATCATTAGCTTATGATTCTACGACTGGTTTTACCGGAGGTCTTTAATTTTTCCAGGGAGGGGGGGACTTTTTAACGTGACCATAAAAGTTTTTCACATAATGAAAAAGATACCCCAAATATATATATTTATGATTGACAGATGCAACCTAAAAAAGGGGAAAAAATTTCATAGTAAAAATTTGTTTATACAATGAAAAAATTGCAAATTGCAAAGGCGTCAAATGGATCCCTTCATTTTCATGACTAAGCATACTTTGAAATTTTTCTGGATTTTTAGTACCCTTTCATATTTGAACGTCTCCTTATACCAAAAGTATGGATGCTACGTCCCCCCAGGGATAATTTTACTGAGCGTGCCTGATGATTTACGTATCCTATCTTATCTTACCTATAGATGAACCACACCCGTAGTACTCCACTCTGCCACAAGCACGTGATCCTACAAATTGACCAAAGGCAACCTCTGTTGGCATCAGCCTGATGTATCTAGCTTTGACAGGTGTACTAAACCAATAATAGGCGATATCAACATTCGTTTGTGTTCCAGTGATTTCCTGACATAGAACGGCACAAAATATATTTCATTAGTACAATTGAAAATATTTAATCAAAGAATGAGAGCTATTTTCGCTACTCAGAGTTTCGTGTAAAAACTCTCTACAGACGATTTTATTCATGATTTTTATTAATTTGATTGATTTCTTCGGTGACGAGTGATTTTTGCCTTCTTGTTTTCTCCTGAAGTGACTCGAGTGCACCAAATATCAATAGCTCGTAGAAAACTATGAGCCAATATTGCTTTGTATTATAGCTAGCACAACTTTTAAAAGTATTTACATGACTTTCTTGTCCATGAAATATATATAATAACATATAATTGGTTATCTAATATTGATTTTTAAAATGTATATATTTGAGATAATGTTTGAGGTTGGCCAGTGTCAGGGAGATGATGACTTTGATACGTGTATAACAATAATGACAGAGCCTCTAGGACAGGACCAACCTTACTCGGTGATGGTTAAAGACGAAGAGAAGATTTTTCATATATATAGACAGGTGAGATATGCAGATATAAAATGAGAGTCAGAAATGAAACATTCTAGATTTCCGCTACTTCAAGTTTCACACCAGAAGGTGATCATCAGGCGATTTATTTCAACTATCCTACAAAAATTCAGATATACATGAAGTACTTTCACGAAGACTATGGTTAGAATGTCTACGCTATAAAGTGTTTTTGAAAACTTTTGATCAAATTGGAAATTATCATTCGTGATATTAAATTCGAATTGTAATATCGATTGTGATTCCTAACCTAATTTTGCTATGATGATTTGGTGAAAAACTCTAAACCAATCAGATTGATCCAATCATTTTCGTTATAATACAATAGATGTTATTAAATTATAATTATCCTAATATTAATATTTTCGATTTACATGTAATGTTTTTACATGCCGCATAATACAGTTCATGCAGTACAATAAGTTTATAAGTTTATACAGTACATAACTTATTTACAGGAGACCGGAATTGGGCGCTAATGCATAGAAAATGTTTTAGAAGACCCTAATGTCACGATGTGTGACTGTGCGAGCTAAGATATTTGCTATATATCTAGATATTTGATGAGTTTTAATAAATTGTAATGCATTTTGAGGGATTATATTTTTTTAATAAATTAGAAATAAAAGAAAAGAGAGAGGAAAAATTAATATTGTGTAACCAAAGAATATACCATCCCTATGTAAAAAAATTATAACTTATTAACAGGTTAACTGTATATATATTACCTCTGCCATCGTCGTAAATGTACCAAGTGTCGTGGCATATTGTAAACGAAATTTGAATATCAAACCAATCGGTGTATTTGTCTGTGATGTAATATTACTATTTGGTTCAAGGCCAACACCATTTATTGTTACAGAATTACCAAAATCAACTTGATGCCATGAATCTCTCCAATTTTGCGCAGCAGTGTTTAAACTACACCAACCAGAATAGACTTTTAACCTGCCTAAAGCGGCCACATGACCACGGTCTTGTGAAGAGGCTTCTATTTGTTCTTTTTTGATGTATCCATTCGACATACCAAGAGGGATAATATCGTCACATACTAAAAATGAAATAATCAAGTATAATTAATAAAATGAAACATAATTGGATGAATGATTGAATATTTATTTATTTATTTATTTATTTATTCGTTTATTTATTTATCTATTTATTCATTTGCAAAACATACATATGTACGTATACAATTGAATCCGGCAATAGCTGTACGCTTGGGAGACAAACTGCTTTACCGGTTTTGGCAAAGTCCGTATTTAGCGGTAAATATTTAGCAAAGATTGACCGTAAATAACTCATACTCGGACTTTTTTTTGGCTTACTGTTATTGACACAATACCGCTAAATCAAGAACCGCTATTGCCGGATTTTACTGTAGTTGATTGTAAACAATAACCATAAAGTGAAACGGTGTATACAACAGTCAGCTACGAGAGGTGAGAAAAGTTGACCATTATATGCATGTGACCTTTATATACTAGGTTGATTCAATAGAAAATAATAATTTAGACAATGCAAAAGTGACAATTATAGACTCATGTAGCCGATGCATATAGGCGATTGTTATAACAGGTTGACTGTATAGCAGGTCAATTTTTAACAATCTTAGCTACAGTGAAACTTGTATATAACAGCCAGCTATGAGAGGCAGATAAATTGACCACTATGTGCAGGTGACTTTATATACAGGGTTGATTCGATAGAAAATACTATTTATAGACATTGCAATAGTGACCACTATAGACAGGTAGCCGCTGTATAGAGATGACCACTATAACGGGTTTGACTGTATTATTCCTTCCATAAATACACTTTTAATACATCGTATATAGTTGGGTTTTTAGAAATTAAAATTTTCTTGTTACAATCTTTAGGATAATCTATAGAATGTAATTCAATTATCTATTGAAAAAATCTTATTATACATATGCTTTTAATTTGATTAAGAATGTTTCAGAGAGAAAAATAAATTTTAACATAAATAATTATTGCAGGCTTTCCCAAAGCTATAACTGTACTAAATTACATTTCTTCGTCAATGAACTGGACATTTTCAATCCGGAGGAAATATATACGACACGTCAGGTGTTTGGCGTAAATCAAACATGGACCAACAGAAAATTTTACTACTATCAGTTTGCTTTATCAATGATGTTTTATGAGGATGAAGTTTGTGAGGCTTACTCGATACAGTGATAGGCAGTCGATCAAAAATAGGATAAATTCAATTGAAACACTCTGTCGTCATATCATGCTAATAGTCTAATACTGTACTGATTGAATTCAACGATCTAACATTTTGAAATGAATACAGAATTTTGATGGAGAAATGTCACAAAATGTACAACATATACAGTAATTTCATAGCCAAGGAAAAACTATTTTGGCGCGAAAAATGTAGCTTTCATTTGTATGACGGAATATTGGACGTAATGAACCAAGGATAAACTATTAAAAAAATTCCAAATAAGAATACAGAATTATAAATGATTATCTGTCATACGCTTTTTATGGATTAGTCGGGAGTTTCTTTAATCATAATTGAACGGAAATTGAAAAGCATTATACGAATAAATTAATCATATTAATTAGGGTATGTTGTTTATTTTGAGAGTCTTGTGATCAGGAGTCATCATTTCATTATTTGAGTAAATTATAAAGATAGCAGAAAACGAATTCAAATCCTCTGTTTTGTTAAAACAGCGTAGTTGATTGTAAGCATACATGTAAAACAAGTGATGTTCAGTCCTCAATGAATGAAAAACATTCATAAACAACAAGCATGACTCATTCAAAACAAATAGTTTTGTCTGACTAATAATCAGCTCTCTTCTTTTGAGTTCTACAGTTATCACAACGATTTTTCCTTCTTGGAACAAATCTTTTGTTATAGCTAGTTTGAATTCTAGCTCGCTGTTGAATTAGATTCTATTGTTTGTTAAAAGGGGTAAAAATATCCATGTACGCGCACTAATATAGTTGGATTACTATATCATCATTATATCATCATCACCTTCGGAAATCAATAGATGTATCGATGAATTTTGCTTAATCATAAAATGTATAAAATATGACACATTGCAGTGATGAGAGCCGTATGCGGGCCTATGCGTAACTAGGAATCGAACCCTGAGTTTAATGATTTTCAGATACCTTTTACCAAACGGTGAAATCGCAATAAAATTGGATCGCAACAAACGCTTGAAATTCCGAGTTACGGAATATCTCCTTTCCTTTCAATTGTCCAACATTTCATACTTTATAGCGCGGTTAAGTTCAAACAAAAATCAACTGGTACTCCACTTTTGGTTCGGCGTATAATCCCACTTTTGTAATTTTTTGTTTGGTTGACTTAGTACGACGTATAACCTATGGTGGTAATATGCTCTGATTAAAAAGGTGTTGAACACATTTCCTATTCATGTAAACTTATACGAGTTCATGATATATTAAATTAATCAATACACTATGATATGTAAGCATACAATAGTGTATTAATGCGCAAAAATACTAATGCATTGTATACACAGTACTAAGTAATGGATTATCAACATTTATCTTTGCACAGTGAACGAATAATCACGAATAGTTTTCTATACCGATCTATAAATTACATTTTATACTAATAATCATCTATGCATGCATATTCGCATAGAGATATATAGAAAACAATCTATTTTGCAGACAAATCAATTACAGCTAATAATGACATCTTAATGACCATAACAAACTATTAGTAGAATCAATAAATTTACGGCTCATTTATTGACCGGCAAATACTTCAGATCTTAAACGACCACCCCGTTTCTTCTAAACATAGGGCTCTCGATTATATTTCTTCAAATGAGTGACGATTATGAAGTCTATATTCCAGAAAATGTTACATCTTATTTGTTTGTATATAAACCCATACAATATATAAGACCTATATCTTCTATATTGCACTAGTATTTGGTTTATTTGACTATTAATTATCACTAAAACACTTAGGATCATAATCACTGGATAATTAACATCATTAAATACATATCATATGAAATTTACACTATAAAACTCATTAATATATTGTAAAGTCAATAAAGATGAAATTGACGATTATATATAATCATACCTTGTGCATTACTTGATCCATTACGCAAAATAAATACCACCACAACTGCAATTAATACACTTAATCGTAGACCGTAAAATCGGTTATGTATGTCCATTGTATAATAATTAACGATAAATCTTTCTTTTTACGTTAATCTTATCATTATCAAGTATAAAATATTTTTATAATGATATATTTGATAATATTCTTTTTTCAATGCTGTAATTCACTTCGATACTACTTTTTCGATCTGTAGACCAACAAGTAGGTTCGATTTCATACGACAAAGAATAATTATTGTTGGTTTTGAGGCATTTTTCTCTCTTTCTCACCGTCTTTAAACAATACCTATTGGTTATACCTTTCGCGATGCCTTTACCTTTTAGAAATTGTATTGTTTTAAATATACAATTATATGCTATCAAATTAATTATTTCTTTAGTGCATACACAGTAGGGGAATATTTCTTATTGCAAACGATCGTTGTTCTGAAAGCCAAACTACATGAGTATATTTAAGAATGTTTATCTCCAGGTACCGAACCATATATACAGCATTAAATCCTGGGTACGGTCGAACCGCTTAAAACTTTAGCTGGTCTTCTTCTTGATGAACACTGACTGGAATAAAATTAAGAATTATCTATGCTATATTAAACGCAATTTTGATATCCAGAAAATTCCGGTAAATCATTTTATATTTAATTATTAATGATTTCAGCTTACCAACGTCATTTGATGTCTGATCTGATGACATAATTATTTGTACTTGCTAGTATATATTTCCCAATTGGAATTGTTTATCTATTTTTAAATGAATGTTATGCCAACAAATTTTCCACCCTATACTAATTCATGCAATAAATTTATTTGTAATCCTAATAAATGTTGATCATAATACGAAACCATGGCTTTAATTGATGATTATCGAAAAGCACACGCGATTTTATGGACTCATTTGTAGATTCAGATTATATTATATTTATTTCAATATTTATTCATTTTCATTCATTTTCTCCAGGGCTACGCAATTTGCGCATTCTATATGAACAGCAAGGTTGTCACCATCTATATTATTCGTTAGCGGGATCATCAAGTTAATCGTTTGTAGGGAAAATAAATCATCACGGTAGCCTTTTATACCCCTTTATATACAGGAAAGTAAAGAAAAATTCATATAATCATATAATTTTACACTAGTATGTAGTCCTGGGGATGCCTTTCCCAATTTTTTGTGAAACTTTACGGTGTCAATTTATAGATTTTCAAAAATTTTCTAATTTTGCCTTTGTTTTGCTCGTAAAACATTTTAGGGTCTTCATTTTCATTTGCTGTAAAATTTTACGGTTTTCCTCTGTTTTTAAAAATGGCACACCCCCATGCATACAGATAGTGTACGTTTATAATACCTATCAGAATGCATCAAGGTTATGCAGTGTCATATCGAGAATGATGCTAGTCTACATATTTTGTAAGTAGCTGCATGGTTCAATAGTGCAGCGATACGGTAAAAGAATGAATAAACCATAAAGATTTTTACAAGAGAAAAAAAACAATAATCAATGTTTTTTCAGTGCTTTTACAGCCTTTATAGAATTAGAGATAAAAGCTCACTAAGCAGAAGATAACAAATTAACGTAGGTGTTTCTCTTAATCGACCGACACAATGTAAATATGGAATGGAATTATTTAGGAGAATATGCTAGCAGCAATTCTTCAACAATCTTGCAAGAATCCTAAGCTCTGGTCGGAGGTCTAAAAAATTCAATAACATTTTCAAGAAAGACATCACGTCAAAAATCAAAGAAGCGGACATTGATTAAGTATTTGGTATTGTATCTTATGAATAACATAGACGTATCAATCTCAGTACACAAAAGACGATATCAAATTTAATATAAACAGAAATATATGAATTCTTCAAGTATAGGGCGGCAAACAACATAGTTTATAGAAACAAACCCTGGGGGTTTGTCTCTATAAAATATGCAAACAATAAGGAGACACGATTGGAATATGTCCTATCATTAGCGGCATTTGATATACCAGAAACTATTACCTTCACGACTGTATCTCATGAGATCAAAAATGAGACCGCATTTGGCATAAGATACAAGCATTCATGTGCAATTAGCGCGGTGTTGATTATGTTCTTTCTTTTCAAACATACATCTTTTTACATCATCGATAAACAATTCTTTGAAATATATATATTTATTTGAATAAAAATCAAAACTTTTCTTATTGACAAACAGCTGTTTTATACTATAATAATTTTTATTGTTAATATTGTCATTAGATGATCATTTCTTTATTGTCGAAGCAAATAGAATTATATGTGTATAAATAATGAAAAACGTACATGGTCTTGTAAACACCCGAAGCCAGGGCAACATGGAAACATATTACGCTGCAGTTAAACAATAAGAATAATATAACTAATTATGCTATGCGGATAATAATCCAATCCCCTATCGTTACATGCTTCTATGCGTAATCTATGGCGTAATAGAAATTGAACATTTTGGAGAAACAGCTTCATTTCCTTCATTGACTATTCCTGAAATATGATGTCTAAACTTAATTTGAAACATTAATCATTGCATGTAATATATGCGTGTCTGCGATCCATTAAATTAAGATAGAAACATCTCGCAGTTAAGATCAAACTATATGCGATGAAAGGTCAATGAGCGTTCGAGGTCTGAGAAATACTTATATATATAAGCCCGGACATATAAGCCGGTACACAACATAACGAATAGAGCCTCTTTGCAGTGTCGTGTGAGGATGCATGCTGTGGGAGTTCTTTGAAGAAAGACACATCTCCAAGCTTTATGATTATTGACTAAATCGTGGTCTAATCACGGCTGACAAATAAAATGATTAAGGGAATGGAAATTGAAAGAACTTAAGCGATCCAAGAGTCCGAGGCATACGCACAATTAAAAGTGGAAAAAATTTCTATTGCGTTTGAAATTTCATACTATGAATTCATGATGCCCTTATAGCTTCCCAATATTTCCTATTTTATAAAAAGGCTCTCAAATGACATGCCTCAATCATTGAAAATAGGAAAATAAAACCTGTCTAAAGGACCATGCATACATGGCAAGATATGGCCGGGTGCATAATTATATGCATCGACAAAATCTGTGATGATATATTTATATGACATTATGTGTCTTACATGAGTAATTGTTTTGGAATATTTTAGAGGGGGTTTTCTGGGTTTTTCAGGGGATATGCCATTTTTCAGATCACGGTGATAATTTTTCAAAATTCCAGGTTCACGTATGTTAAAAAAATCGCCCAATTATCGTTCGCAGAAATCACTCGTTTGAATTATCTTATGCCGTGTCATTTGAACCCAATGGAAGACAAATAATTCCTTATACAGCAAAACCTATTATTTCTTTCGTATTTTTACCAATTTCGTACACAAAATTGATTTTCTAAATCTTTTGAACAGTAGTATGGTGGCCCATCGTTGCCATAGCGTTTTTTTTTGTAAAAATTTTTTACACCATGGCCCATTGTTGCCATAGTAAAATAAATTTTACCACGTGGCCCATCGTTGCCATAGTATAATATTTTTAAATGATGGCCCATCGTTGCCGTAGCAAAAAAAATTTACCACGTGGCCCATAGATGCCATAGTATAATATTTTTAAATGATGGCCCATCGTTGCCATCGCAAAAATATTTTTACCACGTGGCCCATTGTTGCCATAGTATAATATTTTTGAATGATGGCCCATCGTTGCCATAGTAAATTGTTTTACTTTTTCATAAATTAAATGTTTATTGTTAAGTTATTTTTTTATTTAAAACGCTGTGCCATGTTGTGCATGTTTTGTCTTTGATTCCTTCTGTTATATTTAGCTCTGTCAAATGCTGACATTGAGATTGAGCACTATTTCATATCTTTAATGTAATATGGTATACAATATAACTAAAAAACATGGGAATGTGTAGTACAAGTTAAACAGAAGTATAGTAAATGATATGGTTTATTTGGCTATGCAGTATACAATGTAAATGATGCATACACTTACGATCACTAATTATCGGGAGTCAAAGAATAATATGTAATTATAATTCTCAGGAGAGTTCTGAAATCATCGTCATCAATCATCATTATCTTACATTCGCAAATTCACGTTTGGATTTGGATATGTCCAACCTAAATATTTCAATAGTCTAGTTACAATTAATCAATTATATTGTTTCACAGGAAATAATAATTCACATATACTTATGTCTGTTCAACAGGTCTAGGTCTAGCTATGACAGACTGTTAAAACAGTAGGGTGGAACTCCAGGCTCGAAAGGTTGTCACTTGTCAATATATCAATTTTAAGATAATAAGTTAAATTGTTAAAGAAAAATTGTTGTAGCTAGCTACGTTGAGCGCTGGCATAGCAAAAACTTTAAGGGTTAACTCTGGAGTAACGAGACGGTACTTTGATATCTTTGATTAATCTTCAATAAGGCTAATTTCATTACTTAATTTGTTATGAAAGTTTGTAAATTTTTGCTAATGCTGTAATGCATACTGCTTGAACCAGTTATTATTTGTGGAAAATATTGATATATTGGCAAGCAGTTGTTGGAGCTATACCCTACTGTTTAACAGTGTGTCAAGTAGCAACTTGTACGAAGAATAAAAACGTCCGAAGTCGATCGCTAATGAATCAATAATAAAGTAAATATTCATTCTGGGCTAGAATTCTGGCCTTTTATATGCTGTTTCTGACTCATTTTTCGAGTTAGTAGTAGTAGTAGTAGTTTTGTCATTTTTCGAGTTGTTTGCAACATTGTAGAATATATTATTATTGGCTATATTGTAATATATATATAAATATTGCTATATCCAATGGCTATAAAATAAGATTTCGGAAAATAAAATTTTATGAAAATAGTGAAAATATTATACTATGGCAACGATGGGCCATCATATAAAAATATTATACTATGGCAACGATGGACCACGTGGTAAAATTTTTTTTGCTATGGCAACGATGGGCCATCATTTAAAAATATTATACTATGGCAACGATGGGCCACGTGGTAAAATTTTTTTTTACTATGGCAACAATGGGCCATGGCGTAAATTTTTTTCCAAAAAAAACGCTATGGCAACGATGGGCCACCATACAGTAGCAAATAGGTGAAAAATGATACGAAATTCCCGTTTTATTAAATGTTGAATTTCTGTTTCATAGGCGGCTATTTTTGAAAAATTCCCGTTTTATGCTATCGATATCGAAAAAGGGTAATTCTCGGCTCCATCATTTTATTCAATGCTAGCTAGCTCAGCCTAATGAGACATTATGGTATATGTGATTAAAAACAGTGAAACGCTATTTTCCTGCTCTCGTCGACGTCGGATCATTTGTTGAAATCCAATCAAAAATCCGTTTCACATTTTGAAAATCATTTTATAAACATAGACACAGCCTCAATTTTGAAATATTTCTTATAGTCAGAGCGAGGCATGGTGGTCAGTACTCAATTGCTTTGATCATCAACACTAACAAGTTATTTGTAAGGATTTCATTGACAAAGATTGAATAAGAAACAAAAGGACTTTAATTTTCTTTATTAAATGCCATGAGGATCTATCAAAGACAATAATGGTTCAACTTTACTTTGTTTATTGATAAAAATGGCTTGAGAAAACGTCATTTTTGACTGATGAAAAGGAGAACTTCTTGTCGAATCAAGCAATTAGATTATCTAACTAACTCTTCTTTCATGTTTTCTGGCTTGTATTACGATCAATGTGACTTCACGTGATAATAAATATATTACAACCAAGAAGTAAGGTAATTTACTGCCTTATTTTTATTGACTTAAACTGATTGTTGTTGATACATTTTCAGTGGTTTGATTTGATATAGACTATAAAACGTTTTTGTGTGTGTAGATGTTAAGCCTGCACGTGTTCTTTGTTGATAATGGGTTCATGCTGACATTTGATATGGAAATGGCAATTGAAAGGTAATTATGTTGACATATAGTCATACATTTGTAAGATGTAAAAAATGTGACCATGCAAACTTGAGAGGTTTAGATCTGAACCATGTAGGCCTAACATAAACAAGAGTCTTTTTGCCTAATTTTAACTATTCTCCATATATGTTTCAACTCTACATAGCTGCAAAGTAGCAAAATGTATTTCCAGTCGCATTGAAATAAGATTCAAAATAAACTCATGTCACAATGTGGATAGGTTACAGACATACGCTTTCTAGGCAAGCCAACATGGATGTCACAGTGGAACTGTAGGCTACTAGCTATTCTTAGTAATCTTAACATATAATACAGAGTTGCTTTAAACGTATGTACGCTAAGAACTCTCTGAATTCCCCTTCAAAATGTATGAAAGTAATAGGCTATCATTTAAATCAATCACCGTGTTTTCATCTATGTTTTTCTTTTTCTTGCTGTATCATTTTGCTGTATCAAATCCAACCCGGAACACATTAAATCCATATTGAACCCAGCAACGTGGGTAACTCATTGCTGTTTGAATGTATTTTACACCCACTTAGAATTTTGCGCGATAAGTCTCATCATACAATTTTTATGAAGAAAGAAGTCTAATAATAAAAATAATTCAGAGGTCCGATGAGTGCTATCACAAGAAATTCTGAGTAACAGAGACAACGTCTAATATTTGACTTTATTTCTATACTGCTCTTCATATCTGTATCGAGCACTCATTGATGTTTTGCGACTTTCAAGTATTGTGAACTTAACAAGATTAATCTATATTCCATTTGTATTCGTTTCATCAGATAGTGCAGTAATAGTATGAATCCTATACAATGGGCCGTTCTTCTTATTTGCTGCTAGCAATGAGTGTCACCCACGTTGCTTGTCAATTTTATAACAGACTTACACTAAACAATCTGAATAAATGTCCCAACAGATGATGTCTCCTTGGAATTTGACACCTGGTGAACTCAGACATCTACTTCTAAATTGACGCTATTCCATTTGTGTTTCTGCATGTAATCTGTACAACTGTGGGGATTAGGAAAGCCGTTTCTGATTCAATCAATGCATGACTTATATCAATGGATTCATCATAACCCAGAGGCGTCCTTCCAATTCTGTATTTCTTCGATTGGACAAGTTTTGACGAAAAAAACACCAACAACTGTTTTGTATTTCGTTCGCAATGCCGCGCTATTCAATAAAGCTGCTTAATCAAACAGTTTCATACATGATAAAAAACATTCTATTGTCTAGAAGCAGTAGAGCAGAACAACCTTTTGTTAGTTCTGTAAAACGGCACGTTCACATTATAATGACAGATGTGTAACAACAACAGCGGCAGTGAAAACGCAATAATATAAAATATATGTAAACAAACTCTACGGTTGCAAATAGCATCAGTTTAGAAGTAGATCTATGAAACTTGTTCCAATAATTAACTTAGGTCTACAGCCTTCAGCAGTAGCAGCCTACAGCCGTTGCAATCAACAACGGAAAAAGTTAAGTAAAACACGGTCTGCATCACGAATATAAATTAAATGAGTTAAAAATCTAAACAATTCCGTCAACTTAATTACAATTTATTACTTACCTCCATCGCTGCATCGACGGGAGAGGTGCCACTTCAAAAAAGTGAAGTTTCCACAGAGTTATAAAAGTTATAAAAGCTACCCAAAAAGTTCTAAAAACCTAGAAAAATTATTTTAACTTTTATTTTTTTCTCTGAATGTTCTTCAAAAGTCTTCAGACAGATCCAAATTTATTTTTTCAAACATTTCTAGAAATTCAAAAGAGACTCAAAGAAATCCAAAATCTGAAATTTCTTTTCTAAATACTATTTTTCTCAGCTTAAATATGGACCCCCAAATTGGCACGTCTGCGGATAGCTGTCAACGCTAACAGGGAGTATGTCGCAGCTACAAGGGTTACAGGAACGCCACGTAGTAGAGAAAGCAGATTGCAAGTGAATACAGATGTTTTGGCAACTATAAGAGACTGTGAAACATCTAATACGAGGGAAAGCAGATCCATCAATTTTCTGAATATTGGGGAGGCACATGCATGAAGCCCCCAGGCATCCTTAAGAGCAAGGACAATAAGAAAATATTCAAATGGAACAATTGAAATGAAACGCACAGTACACATAATGACATGTAGGATATTTATTTCCAAGGGTATCAATACTACATTATTTGGCTGAAATTTCACTCATTGAGTGTAACTTGGTGACTAGTAAAAATAAAAGCCATACACTAATACAGTGGAAACACTATTTCTTCTTTCGTTGTGTGTAAAGCAGAAAGCGTAATAAAAAATTGAAGCTGCCTGTCCAAGCCACAACTAGAAATCAGCAATTCTAGTGATATACACCTCAAATATCTTACTTAAAAGCCAACAGAAACAGCGGAAAACTCCAACACACATGAGTCATGACATAGTGCTTTCATCATCATCATCATCATCATTTATTGAGTATACCTCATAAGCCATTTCTGGCTTGTTTACAAAGGGCTCATACAGAATAATACATTTAATATAAAAAACATTGATATAAAGATTAAAAGCTAGTTAATTAGAATACATGGATATAATTATTATTTCGATAGATATAGATATGATTTACATTTTTCTTTATAAATGGCACTGTCAGCAATCGCTTTCATCGAGAATGGCAGACCGTTCCACAAATAAGCACCTGCTGATTGGAAAGAGTTCTTTCTTGTTTATATTAAATTATAGATTACTAAACTTTTGTATCTATTTTAATATTTTTGTAGTGTTTCGCGCTTGATGATTGCCATTGCTAAAGCAACACATGTATCAGTTGAGAAGCAAGTTCTTTTAATAAGTACAGGTGAACCGTTGAAGCCTGCAAATAGAGTTGCCAGCTACCCATCTGTTGGAACGGTATGAATTAAAGTACTTGCATTTGGAGGTCGGTATTAGTTGTTCAAGTGAACAACACCGTCTACAAATGTATATATAGATATATATATTATTTTATTAGCTTGTATTGTTAATCCATGTCACATTATAGGATAGACGTAACTTTGCAACGTTTCATCATTACCGGTATACTAATATGACATTTTCAAACTAAAATTAAAATTATTCGCTTGAAATTGTCATATTACACTACCAAAACCATCAAAAATTCATAAACGTGTTGTGAAAACCACACCATGAGAATGTGACATCCATATTCGCAATATTGAAATGTGAAAATGCCTTGAAAACGCAATGAAATTTCATGATTTTTTCGTGGTTTTGGTGTCAGTAGGGGCCTTGTGTTAGCATAACGACAAAACATTGCAAAGTGACGTCTATTGTATCGCTTGTCTTCTAATCAAACTTATTATGCTTTCATCACACTATAGGAAGGTAATGATATGTGAAACATTTGAATATTCTCCAAAAATAGGCAATGAGTGGGATCAATGTTGACTGTGTGCTAATACCAACCACAATTGAGCTAATGAATGCTTTTTCGTGCTATGTTTTATTATCTTATTTGTATATTTTAATTACTATATAATAGGAAAACAACCCAATATTCTTATTCAGCAAAGCAGCTATTGAGTCAAATGTTCCTCCGTCAACTAGCTTGAATTTTGGATCAGGTAAGACTTTAAAACTTTATTTAGCTCTCTATTTTTCATTTTGTAGATACTAAATACTTCTTATCTTTTGTTAATGCTTTATTTCGTGCTTATACTGTATATATGTAGGCCTATGTAGTAATGTAGGCCTATAGCCTAATCAGTCATTTGAAAAAAGGTTTGATGTAAACTCAAAGGTTTTCTGAATAAATAATGATAATGATGATTCTGTCACTTATCTTGACCAGGATCCGGCAAAAGGTTCAGCCTTTTAAAATCCTAGAGGCATTTTAACATTTTCTTCTGAATTTTTTTGTTGATGTTTGACCAATAAACCATTAAAAATATCAATTTTCTTCTGAATTTGCTCAAACCTGACCGGAATTTAGGATTCCAGGATTCCTACTTTTGTTGGATTCTGATCTTGACATTGTCTATTGTTTGAGGTTTGCATAAAACAATCACTCGTCTAACGCGACTATTTTGGCAAAGTTTGGGAACAATTTTTGGTCCCCTAAACTTTATATAGCGGCCACTTTTTATGACGTATGGATGATAGCATTTTTAGCTTGAAATCATTGGTCTTCAAATCATAGCTTGGCATGTGAAGCCCAATTTTTGTAATAGGAAAGACACCTATATTTGTATACCTATTTTGAACATTTTCAAAATTCTCACTTGTCAGGGGTGCAGCTGGTCAGTGGTCTCTTTTCAGGAATTTTCGGATGACATCCATTTATGTAGCTGCTTATCACCTTTTTGTGATTTGAATTTTGCAGAATTGGCCTTAAATGATGAAGTTGAACGTAGCCTCAAGATGCCTCCAACATATGAAACAGTGATGTCTAGAGACAGGCTCTCAGCGGTGAGGCTTAGGTGTCATCTTTTGTCAATGTGTCATTTTAATTTTACTAATTTGGCCCTCCCTCATTAATATCATTTGTGAGTAATCTTCGTTTTAATTTGACTTACAGGAGTTTCATCGTCAAGCGGTAGAGTATACACAAACAGCTATTGATTTGGTTAGATCTCAAAAGCTTCAAGACAAAGGCTGGGCTGCTGTTGTTTTGAATTTAGAGAGTATTGTAAGGTAGGTCTAACCAAATTGATTGATCCTGTATTGTCGAATTGCAACAAAACTTGGTCAGACACTAAGTGTACAAGCTTACAAAAAAGGTTGTTACATTTGTCAAGCTAAAATAGTAACTTTAAACAAATAAATATTCAACTTTAAAATATTTTGTTTTTTTCAAAATACTTCTTTCTCTTTAGTAAGCTTTTCTCTAGAAGATGATTGGTTAATTGATTAATGTTTAGGACGATCTGGTTCTAGTTATGGTTGAACTCGCTAGAGTTTGGTTGATGAAAAATAGACGAACAATAGTTTTCTCAATTCAGCCAATTGCAAGCTTTCTGTTCGCAAAGGTAGACCCTACTAATCCTAATAAATATTTGGATCTGCGCATGGGCTAGATTCTGCAATCCACGGCCGTAACTACAATGTACTACCTGCTTCTGACAGGGGTTATTTGTCAATGTTGCTCTACGAAATGAGCATTTTGCCTAAAAGGCGTAGCTTTTGAATATTCGGGAGTTTCAGTACTGTACTACCTTCAAACCCCTTCACACACTCCAGGATTTACTACCAAGCTGTCTTATTCATTTCTCAAACATCCTATTTCTGTATTTTTATGAACCCAACAAAATTCTATATAGTGCTATAATTAATAGCCTACGCTATGCTGTACTAATTACTTTTATTGTTTATTATAATTCAATTTTAGTCCATTCAACATACATTTAGAAAAACTTAGAATAATGCACAAAGATTTCTCAGCAGCTAGACCTCAGTACGAGTCAATGTTAAATGGGTAAGTCAGTTAAAGTTTTAAGTGTGCACTAGTTTACTTTGCATCCAACACATTTTCCAAGGTCTATTTTGAATTAACATTGAATAATCACTAGATGTTGCAAGGAGTCAGGAGCCAAGGGAGTTCATCGGAAAAGCTGATTTCTTTGTTTTCTGTAAACTTCAAATCAAATGAAGTTCACTGGTTTTGCTATTTCTTTTTAACAGTATTTCCAGTTGTTTTCCTCTCTGTTGACTGACATTGACTCTCATGTCTGGGCATTAAATATAATAAACTTGGGTATAGGGTTCACATTTGGTATCCTAGCTAGACAAATGTGAGGAAAATATATGATTATATATATAATATATAAAATATAAAATCATAAATAGCACAATCATGTTTGCTACTCAAAGTTTCACGTCAAGGCAATCACCAGGCAATGGATCTTATATATTATTTAAAGCTCTGCTGTATAGCATTGAGTCCTATGTTCAATCAGTAAGACAACTTACACAGCATTATATATTATTTAATGTAATATTATATGTTTATATTTATTTAGGTTTGACGAAGTAATCTCGAGACTGGCCAGAATACCAATCCTTCCATGTTTGCATAAATCCATATTTAAATTATTACCACCTGAAAATCTACTAGATTGGATTAGCGTTCAAGTGAGTCACTACTAATGAATAGTTGATGATGATCATTAGATTGTTTATGCACGGGTTTGTCGTGTTTCATCGCAAAATGTATTTATTTTCAGGATAAGAAATTTTCAGTTATGGCTCTTGTAGATCATTGTTCTTCACTTGTGAAAAATGTAAGTTGAAAATTAATTTTCATATTATTATATGTGTTGAATGATCACTAATGATAAAAAGTTAATTATAATGAATGTGAAAGACATGGTAAAGTCCTTCTCCATACCTCAGTATTTATTTTTAATGTGTAATTTAAAGACTTCAAAATTAAAGGAGTGAAGTTAGAGTGGTCCAGTTATTGAAATACAATTTTCCTCGTCTCTGTTTCTTACATATAGGTATATTAAGCTATGATTGTCTTTCTGTTGTTAGTTTAACGATACTAGTTTAAACAGTGTGCTATCTGAGATGGATAAAGTTGAAGGTAGGTGAGATAATTATAGTATAATACTTGTTATTTCTTAATTCATGTAGATTTGAGGAACTATGTTGAAGTGCATACATTGGTGGGTCATCCTATGGGCATATGGGGCAGTGCCTTCCCAGTTATTTGAAATAGTTTATCATCCTTTTAATGACATTAAATTAACCTTCCCTTATTTCATATTCTCACCTGTTGGAATTTGTGGGTTACTCGATTAAGTATCAATATCTGATTTCTATCTTATAGTTTTTAAATTTACCGCCATTTGATGCCATAGTTTGTAACTCAACCTGTTTTCTTTATGTTCCTATTGAAGGTATTCTGCACTGAGTATTGCAGCAATTTTTTCAAAGGAATTAGCTCGATATGGCCAACTATTCTTATTTTGGTAGCGACAAGAATGGGAGGGGATGCTTTTCCCATTTAGAGCAATATTTTTAATCAACTTGAGATCCATGCACAACGTTTTGGGCAGAATTAAATGCTCTCGAGGGCAGACATGATGCTTGGCCGTAAGCTTCAAAAAGCCTTGTGTAACATATTTGTCTATGAGTACCCCTGTGAAAATCAGTTCATGAACAGTTCATGAATCAGCGCACCTCATATGGCAACGACAATCACCATAAAAAAATACCACAGTTAAACATTGGAAAATTGTACCTTCTTGCTCGAAAAATAGATTGTCTACTTTTTTGGTCAGGTATGTTCATTGTAATTTTATTTTATTGCAGTACAAATTAATGAAGGTAGCACTGGGATGAGAGACATTAAAGGTTTAAATGAACGGTTAAAAAGTCTTGATGAAAGGCTTATTCTTATGCAAAAGCTACTTCAAGATCAGGAAGCTATGTCACAGGTGAAATTTGCTTTTTTCTATTTGATTTTTGTATTACCATACTTGCAGTTCACAAACTACATAGGCACAGGGTCCAACAAAAGGTTCAGCTTTCTGGAATCCTTTAGAAACGTATTTCAAAATTTTCTTCTGAATTTTTGTTGTTGAAGCTGGCCCAATAAATCATAAGAATATAAATTTTCTTCTGAAGTTGCTCTAGCCTTCCAGAATCTAGGGTTGCAGGATATTCCTACTTTTGCTGGATCCTGTAAATAAAGCTATATATGTTTATATATAGTTCTGTATGTCTCAATTGCACTTGCGCAATTTTGAGCACTATTGATTCAGGATGTGTCTATACTATTTGTGATATGCATTGCCCACTACTTCGGTAGTTTGAGCACTCTGGTATGGCACAGATGTTTTTTTCATGTGATGAATTTTTTCACCACATTGTTAACTCATCTTGACTTGGGTATATACCGAAGTTAGTCCCTTGTTCACTCACTGAGCAGTACTGAGGAAGGCTTAGCTCAGATGGCAGAGCAATCGAACATCAGACCGGATCATATCTGATTGACTGTGGTTCAAATCCCCCTAAGGTCAACTCAGCCTTGACTAAAACATCAAATGAGTACCATCTGAGGATGGCGGATGGAATGGTGCAGAGGGAATTGCATTGTGAGAAGCTGCGGCGCATCGTTTGCTCATTGACAATCGAGACCTATCTATCATGAAATCTGTTGAAGTTGATCTGCAGTGTCGCGGCTGAGATCAGTAAAGAGCGTTTAAAATCCTTGCTTTTAGCGAAAAAGCCATTCCTCTAGAAATAGAGGAGTGGTACGGGTACCTTCGGTAGGGCGACACCGTCTACATTACTTTACTTAATGGCCAGAAACATGTACTTGTCTGCTGCTATATTATCATTATCATCATGATCATCATTTATTCAAAATAACCTTAATCTCAATGGCTTCTTTACAAGGTGCTAAAACATGAAACAATTTTTAAAGAAAAAGATTAGCAACTATATAAATTGCTATATATAGTTAATACTATTTTAATATAATTCTGTGCAATATAGGTTAAATAATCCTTAGTGTTGCATCATGACCATGAGGAAGAGGTAAAAATTAACAACCATTGCAGTGAGTGATTTTCTGAAGTCCTTTGAGTTCCTCAAGCAAGCAGAGTATTTATGTAACCCATATTGCACAAGAAAGTGTTTAATACTTGATTTATAAAACAGAAATGTCTTATACGTTTTCAACAAATCCAAATTGTCTTGTTTTGATTTTCAGGGCTTTCATCAAAACAGTATGAGAGCGCAAAACTTGGGAGATTCGTCAATTCTTCCTGATTTATGTAGCAGTCATCAGAAGCAGCTACTCGTACTTTCAAAAAATCACCAAAAAATCAAGTAAGAAATATCAACGCTTTCTGTACCAAAGAAACATGTCATGATAATACACATAAATAATAAACATAGCTATTCATTTTTATGGCGTATACTTTTAAATTTTTGATGCTATCGGTTGATTTTTATCTTTTTCTGTCACAGTAAAATAAATCTGATCACAGATTCACAATGATGAGTGGTATATAAAACAATACCAATTTACACTATTTTAAACATTTTCTCATTCTGATATCTAAAAAATAGTTTATCTTGATAATGTTGTTCTGAAAGGGTCTGCAGCTGTTCATTGGATCACAAATCAGGTCAGTTGTGAGCCTTTTTCACTAGGGTAGGTGACATAATGATAGGAGTAGGCATTTTATGACAGGGTCCTTAAGTTTGTCGTTACATGCTCTTGATGGAAATACCCTTTGAAATTCCATGACCAACCCATGCGAAAAACAGTTAAGAAGTTCATGAACAGTTCATGAATGTTAAATGGCGCCAAATTTCATGAACTGTCCATGAACTGTCTGTGAAGGTTTATGGAAATTGAGGCCATTTCACGTTCATCATGACTGGTTAATAAAAATTTTGGGTTATTTAACGTCCATGAACTGTTCATGAACTCCTGAACTGATAATAATTCCTGAAATAATGGATATTACAATTTATGAACTTCAAGAAAAGGTAGATAATGAATAATTAAAACTTTATAGCCAATTCATATATCAATCATGTTTTTTCATAACATTTTTGCATGGGTATGGTAGAAACTCGATATTCTGTGTTTAAAGGATAAATTATACATACCACTACTTAATTTCTCAGCTGTAGAATATACATACAAAGACTTGAGCTTCCTTGATTATTTATGTTATTTCTATATTCAAATACTTCTGTTTGCTTTATTTACAGAGAAATCTATAGAGTATGTTTAGGATCCCAAGATGAATTATCAGCAAATCTACATAAAAGATTAAGGTATAATCTAACTTGGAATACAGCAGCAAACTAGTAACATATTAACCATCACAAAATAGAGCTAAGGAATGTTGATTAGAACCTCGACATACGTTGAAGAGTTGTCAGCATATTAATTATTGCAAAGACTTGTCAGGCCTAAAAGTTAGTCTACAAGAAGATGGGACATAGAATTAGCCCAGTAAATTCACATTTAAGAGTATTACACTTCTACAATTTAAACTCTTCATCTTCAGATTAGATTAGACATTTTATAAAATGAAATATTTAATTACGCTTTTTATCAATATGAATTCACATGAACACTTGTATTGCTACGATACACTAAAAGGCTAAATACTCAAAAGGCTGAAAACTGAATAAATGTGGATTTTGATTCTGTTAACCCCTTCAGTGTGTCTCAATGGCTCAATGCTTGTATTTATACAAAGCCATATTGTACAGAAAGTGTTTAATATTGTTCAATATAATTTTTAAGTTTTTGTTGTTGTTTTTTTTAAAGATGGATGATGTATATCGAGAAACTAATTTGTGAATCTGATAACAAAGTATTGATTTATTATGAAAATTTACAACGGATTAAGAAACGGTAAGGTTACTTAATTTTTTCAATAAGCATCACATATAATAGTAATAATACTTCTATTAATATATTTCAATCATATGATTGTTACATGTCTACCCTGTGAAGAATAGTCCAGTAGGATATAATTGTGCGGGTCCTTCCATAGGATACTCTCATAATTCATAGTCCAGTTCCCGAAGCATATCTCTCTATTCAACACAATTAAACAACTTTATTTGAAGAAAAACTTCGTTTAAATGCCAATTTTTCAATTAAATTTGTGCTTGCGTACGGAAAAATCAGTAAAGTAACTTCATTATAAGAATGTCACACTGCAATATATGCCCACAAAGTTATGGTGTGACCTGATAAGTATTTAGTAAAATAACTATTCACAGACTGGGTTGACCTGATAGCTTGATTGAATTGATCACAATGTATTTATGTATTTATTAGCCCATTTCCTCATAACCGCCTTTGCAGCAAAAAATCACTATCGGCCTAACAGAATGATTCCATACTTAGGCAGAAACAATCTCGTCCAACGGTGATTGAAAGCACTACTTCCTTGTGCATAAAATAATTAAACTTGACGAATTTAACAGAGCATAACACACGGTAGTGAATACGAAACAACAATAGCTGCAATCAGCAAGCAACAACAATGAGGGTAACAATTAACAACCATGTGTAAACGTGACAGCGCTACAACTACGTGCCCTGAAGCACAACACACCAGCGAGCGGGCACAATCGCAAGACCACGTGACTGTAAAAAACTGTAAAAGACAAAAGAGTAGAACAAAGGGTATGACAGAAAAGGTCAAGTTTAAAAATTCATATAAAATAAAATACTTGATCGATCTTGATAAAATCAGAACCACGATGCTAATAACTAGTGGAACATTCTTGCGACACAGGCATCATCTTTGTAAAGCATGCAGGAGAAACTATCGGCTGAAATTTGGGTCTCCAATATCCTTGGTTGAAGTTTGACTCCATATGCGCGGATGTGGGCTGGCTGTCGGGGCCGCTGCGCGGCTCCTTGCCTGAGCTCAGGGCTACCCCCTCGCTTGGCTCGGGCCTCCAGGAGTTCATAAACAGTTCATGGACACTTAAATGGCTCCAATTTTCATGAAATGTTTTTCGCAGGGGTGATGTACACCTCTTCAGCACAAATGCTTGCCTGTTTGAGACAACGATTTTTATTTCAAATTAACAATGTATTGAAAATTACAAACTACTGATGAAGAATCAGACCATGGTCTCTTGTATGTGATGCAGGTATTAGATCACTGAGATACCAGTGCTATTTTTAAACATATAAAAATGTTTTGAAATGGAGCAACAGTTACATATTTTCGGATTAAGAATTGTGTTAATGATCTACAGGCTAGACGAAGTAACAAATTTAATAACAAAATATTTTTATATCAAATTAAGTAAACTGTAAATTTGATGTTATTTCTTTCAACTTGAAGATTATATTCACTGTCGCATTTCTCTATCCGAAATACTTTTTTCCAGACTAATTTACTAGACACATTTTTTGGTTAATTTGCATTTTAGTTTGGAAGTGATAGAACAAGTCTACGAGGCACCACGGATGTATGTACTGGCAATTTTAGAAGTTCTGCGCAGAAAGAATTTCTCATCTCAATTTCTGGAGGTAAATAAGTAAAGCATTGCCCGTTAATACTTGTCATAAGTCGGTTTCAGGGTCAATGAAATTGAGAGATTCCAGGATTCAAGGTTGGCACTAATTAGAGAAATGGTGACTTATTCTGGAAGAATATAAATATAAATATTTTATTTACAAATAATACCTGCCATCCATATTGTGATGACGTTTATACAATGTTGTCAACAACAATACGCAAAAATGTCTGTTTTTATTTAGATAATATCTATTCAAGAGTTGAGAGATAGGTCAGATTAATTTATTTTTTTCTGTTTATATTTCAAGTGGGGTAGAAGTGTATCACAGAGTGCAAACTCAACGAGAGGACAAGAAGTTGATCAACGAATAAACTTTTCTCATGTCTTTGGTAAGTCAATTTAAAATCAACTATTTATTGAATGATATTTAATGATTTATTTTAATTTTTTATGTTTCTGGTTTTAGGTAATCATTTCTTGCAAAGTCTTTTTCCTGGTTTGGAAGACGTCCCAAAACCATTTGCTGTGAGCATTCTTAAGAAACAATTGCAAATTCAATTGTGTTAAAATTTTGAATAAAAATTAATCAATTTAGATGATCTTAATTTTTTGAAATAAAGATAAAACAGAGTTTTGATAATGCTGAGGATTTTTAGCACATAATAAAACTAAACTACTTTGTTAAAAATAAGAGTTTTCTATACCAAATCCCACTGTTCTGAACATCAAATGTGAAAATTCTTGTAATGGAGGATAGAATGGTCCCAGAAAACTGTGACATACTTCTGTACAGGCCGGTCAGTCCCGTGAAAAAAACGATGGATGTTTATCAGGTAGTACTGAATAAATGATGATGATGATGATGATGATGATGATGTCTTGACAATGAAGACATATTTGCCATAAGTTATGCTGAAATTGATCTGTAATGAGTAGCTGAGATCAGTTCTGAGTATTCTCAATCAAAAATTACTACAATTATATTTCATGATAAGTTCTGTCTACTAGTTTTTACGATTTACCCAAGTTGAAATTTTATACGATTTTTTCAAATTACGTAAACCTCACTTTAGAATATTTATAGTTCAAGTACTCTACAAATGCATTATTATTATGATTGCTCAGAGAAAAGAGAGCCACTCTACAAAAAAAGAAGGTAGTACAGGCGTATTTTAGTAGCAGAGGTGGTCGGATCCTTTATTTTGAGAATCCGATATAGGTCCTAAAGATATAGATCCAAATCCAGTTCCGTATCCAAGAAATTATTGAAAATAGGATCCAAAATAGATCTGAAATTGATAAACACATGAAGTAGGGTCTATTGCTATTAAACATCAGCATTTCTTTAGTACTATTTTGTATGGATTCAAGAATTACAAGCCTGAATCCTGTTCTAGATCCGTCTAAATAATTTAAGGGTCTTCAGGGTCTGCAAAAAAGATGAAAATGAAATCGTTTATTTACATTACTCTGTTGTAAACTTAAGTATTAACTTAAACTTAATCTTTTTGTGTATTTTTGTAGGAGGAGCCGCCACCCTTGTTTGACGCTCACTTACCAGACGTTGGAATTGCTGATTTAAAACTCTTACAAGACAACGTACCTGAATTATTAGCTGAACTTCAACTTGACATTTGTTTAGATCAAAGTACATATGATACAGAGCGTTTATCACAAAGTAGTCTTACAAAATTAGTCGATCCAAATCAGAATCCGACTCTTGAAGAAACTTTAGAATTTAGAAAAAGAACAAACATTGATTCAGAATCACGGCTTACTGTTAGTCAATTAAAACGAGAAATATCCTGCGATCAAGCTGAAGTTGATCTATCTGAGAAGTTAGTTAATTCTCATATTCCTTCCGAAACTGACGATATTCCATATGAAGAAGACTTTTGTCCTAGATCATTAGGTGCATTACCTGAACACGTTTACAGACATATGATAAATAGTTCATCTTCAGAAGGAAGCGACTCCATGTATAAGTCAGCGAATAACGAAATAGAAGATACACATGTTATAAAACCTATTGTTAAGTCAGAGGAGGATGGTAATAATGCAATACAGGAAGATAATATCTCGGAAGCTGCCTCTAATCTTGAAACAGATATCATAAATAGCTATGAAACAAATAGACCTACTACAGAAACACTTTCAGCTAATCTTAATTCATTTATTCAAGATTTTAAGATATTTTCAACGTCATGTACAAATGAACTAACACACGTCAAAGCTGATCTTTTAAATACTATGAAACAATGTTTTGTCGAATTGAATCGTTTAAAAACATTTGATAAATTAACTCAACAAGAAATGAAAATTCTGAAAATTGAAAATGATGATCTTAAAAACGAGATTAAAAAATTAGAAGGTGTTGTGAAAGTAAATAATGATAATCGCACGTTAAAAGTAGATGCTTCCACACAAAATGATTGTATCAAGGTAATACAGGCAGATGACGCAAAGGATAAGGAAAAAGTAGAAATGATGGAAAAACAGCTTCAACAATGTCATCAAGAAATTAGTAGTTTAAATTCAGCAAAGTTACAACTTGAAGCTGACCAACAAAGTCGATTTAATGCTGCGTTGATCAAAATAAAGAAAGATAAAGAAGCTAGTGTTAAACAATTAACGTTTAGTAATAATAAATTAGAAGAACAATTAAAAGAAATTGAAATTGAAAAAGATGATTTACAAAAACATTTACTTCAATCAAAAGAAAAGTGTGTTGAAATAGAAGATCGATTAACAAAAGAACTTAAAAGCCTCACATCAAAATTAACATTGATTGAAGAATGTCATATGTCAGAAGTTGAAAAACTTAATGTCGAACTGAATGCATTACAAGTAACTCCCCATGGTATCCTTGATACATCAATTGCTGAATCAATGGAGATTGTTGTAGATGAGAGTCAAACGAATGTTGTAAGCCCAAAAGCTAGCACAGCAAGTCAAGTATCAGTGGAGTAAGTGATTCAGAATACATAGTGAATCCCCTGTGATAACAGTTCATGGACGTTAAATGGCTTAATTTTCATGAACTGTTCATAAAAATGATCATGAAAATTGGGCCATTTAAAGTTCATGAACAATTCATGAACAGTTCATCAACAACTCATGAACACTTCATGAGGCCATTTAACGTTCATGAACAATTATTCTAAAATATCACGAATGTTTTCTGCGATCTGATTGGTCGAATGAGCCTGCATGAAATCCTAGGGTAAAACATGGCTCCGAAAACCGGGAAAAACCGCAAGCTTCAAAAAGTTTGATCTGTGATAAAGTACAGAATTTTTAACTTTTTGATAACAATCCAATAAATATCTCAATAATTGCTACGATTTACAAAACGACATTTAGCTAAAGATGTTTATATTTATTGAAAAGCGTGGTGAATGAGTTATTGGTCGTGTAACATGCAAGATAAAAACACAGAATGAAAGACAATTATAGGCTACGCTAATTCAAGGTAAACCTAAAATTTAAATAACAATTAGTGAATTAATTTGCTAAAGAACTATTGTACCACTTATATTATAGACGTTCTTGTATATGCCTTTCTTTATTCGACAAAATCTATCTTGTTGTTGGATTCTCTTTATGCTTGGTTTATGAATTGAAATTGAATTTTAAATTGTGAATTCATGAATTGAAAATTCGCCGTCGAATGAGATTCCGACATTTGTTTTATTTTAGAAAAGGGTTACTACATGCTTGCAAATGTTTGTATTCATATTTACTAAACTCGAAAAAGTTGGGAGACACTCGGGAAGCTAAAAATCACTCGCTCGGAGCTCGTGATTTTTTAGCGCTTCACTCGTGTCTCCCAACATTTTCTCGTTTAGTAAATATGAATACAAACATGGCAAGTATGTGGTAACCCTTTAATGAGCAGTTCATGCTTGAAATGTTCATGAAAATTGAACCATTTAACGTCATAAACACCTCATAAACAATTAATGAAAAGTGTGTGTGTGTGTGTGCCTGACTAGATTTTTGTTGTGATATATTCCCCTCACATTTTTCTTCTATTTGTACTAAACCTTCTTAAAAATTTGACAATACAGTCAGGTGTGTTTGAGTGTACACATTATTTTTAAAAAGATGGCATTTTGTCATGACTAAGCGAGATGACGAAACATTGCTCAATAACATCTCTTTTATATCTTTTTTCAACTAATTCAAATCTAAACCACTTTGATTATGATGAAAAAACTTGTCTTTTTATATTTTGTCTTTTTATATAAACAAATTTAGTTAAACTCTAATCTAAAGAATGGCAACCCTTTAATATACCATAATTCTGGACAGTCTCATATGCACTAATAACAAACGTTTTCTTATTCTGAGTGTTGTCTTGTGTTTCAGAGAAGCTGTTGATGCTCTTGAATGGGAACGGTTACAAGAAAAGCTGAAATCACTTCAATCAGTATGTAGATATATTTATCAGATATCCAATAGATATGTTTCATATTCACACATTGGTATGTAAAATATGTCATTGAATTTCTTTTTATAGGAAAATTTACAATTAAAAGGACTTCAAAACATTTCAGATGGTAAGATATAATTTTTTTTTGAAATATTAATTCACAATGTAACTAGGCATGGACATCTTGCAAGTGCCGTTATTAAAACAACATTTTTTCAAAAGAAATGTTTTTACATGTGCCCCATACAAGACAATACTTTGTGTGTTTTCTAATTGCGTTCTAGATACATTGAAATACTGTATACACTAAAGTTCATGTTGTGATTATTTGTTCCAAATTTGACCTGTGTATCATTGACTAAAACAGTTATTGATCTCTTCGGACCTCAGTCATTATCAGCCAATATTCATCTCATCTTTGATCAATGACTGTTAAATATTTATTTTGAAATGACACATGGAATTCTTGCAATTTGATTGGCTTAATAAGGGACAAGCGTGCAAGAAATGTTGATGAAGAGGCAGTTCAAAAAGTCTAAATCTTGATTTTTCAAAGTTGTTCATGAGCATGTCTTGCTTTACTCTTTTGCAAACTGCTTCACTGTGGATGTAAAGAGACACCAAGAAAGCGCTAGTGAACACTTGTCTAGTTTGTTTATTTATAACATTCCACTTGTGTCATCCAACATCATTTGCGATGAACCCTTAAAGGCGACATTTAATAACATTGGTTCTGTAATTTATCACCAAACAATTATGCCATGGATACTGGTGAATAAATAATTACATGTCGCTGTGTAGAGTTTGTGATTTTGTTTTGTTTGAACCATTTTTCATATGATGATTTTGTTTTTGAATTATTTAGACAGTCTAAAAAGTCAACTTCTGAGAGCACGGTATCTTTTACGTGACAAAGAAGAACAATGCAAATCACTACATAACAGTTTGGTGAGTAAAAGGAATAAAGTTATCCTATTATGGCAAAGTTTTTTCACAAAGTTCATCTACATCAATATCCGAATAATTATTTATTATACATTTTGTTATTTATGAATCTTGAAATGATTCCATTCACCAGATACTATTTTTTGAAAATATCATAAAAAGTGCGCCATTTTCTGCTAAAAATTCATCTAGGCACACTCTACTACTTTAGTATGAGCTTTTCATGAAGTTCAATAATGGATATACGTATGCAGTATAGGATTATCATTACAGTCACAGTTGTTATAACAGTCACCTCTATACAGTGGCAATCTTTATATAGTGGTCACTCTTGTAACTTCTTCAATTGTATATTCCATAGAATCAACCCTGTATATAGAGGCCACCTTTATGTAGTGGTCAGTTTATCTGCCTCTTATAGCTGGCTGTTATATACATGTTTCATTGTGTTATATTGAATCAACCCTGTATATAAAGGCCACCTGCATGTAGTGGTCAATTTATCTTGCTGTTTCAGGTGGCTGTTATATACAGGTTTCACCAGGGCCGACTAAAGGTTTGGCCTTCTGGAATCCTAGAGGCATTTTAACATTTTCTTCTTAATTTTTGTTGTTGATGTTTGACCAATAAATCATTAAATTATCAATTTTCTTCTGAATTTGCTTTAGCCTTCCGGGATCTAGGATTCCAGGACCCCACTTTTGTCGGACCCTGGGATTCACTTTGTTATATTGATTCAAACCTGTAAATAAAGGCCACCTGTATATAGTGGTCAATTTATATAGCTGTTGTAGGTGGCTGTCATATACAGGTGTCAGTGTATTATATTGAATCAGCCATGTATATTAAGGCCACCTGTATTTATTGGTCAATTTATCTGTCTCATAGCTGGCTGTTATATACAGGTTTCACTGTATTCATTTTATGTTCCATTTAATAGGCTGAGTACCAAGTGCGTCAATCAAATTTTCTACAATTCAATCAAACAACTGAAAATGTCTCCTTACGATCGTAAGTCAGCAGTCATTTTGGTATGGTACTCTTTTTGTATTCATTGACTGTTTTCTTAATTAGTTCTGCTTTTTTTTCAAGGTTGGATAAAACTGATGTCGTTGCTATGATTTACGACCCTCTTCTTAAATCTTGTGTAGTATTTTCTCTTGATGATACAAAGTATTTTATTCACCCTGAATCAATGGCTGCTTTGCCGTTCAAATCAGGTAGGTTAAAGTTTAGTCTGCGTGCAGACAGACTTTTTCTTTGTATAGTCCATCTGCGCATTAGCGCCTAATTTACTTACTGATTGTTCTTTCCACTACCCTCTTTTTGGCAGTTTTTTGTGATCGACTAATAAAACATATAAACAATTGGCAAGTATTTTAAAATAATGAAAATTGAGTAATGACAGATTTATCATACTCATTCAATAATTTGGATCTCCTTTGTTTGATAATCTTTTTGCTATATCAAAATAATGTTTTTAATCTAATTGAAATATCACACTTCTATAATTTTTAATTTATTTCATCATTTCATTTTAGAGCTAGAAAGTGGGAAATTGTAAGTAATGGCATTTATTCCTAAGTTGTTGCATATCAAAATGTTGGCAAAAAAATCATAATTTTATCAACTATTTATTCTCTTACTGTATTTCAGAAAATGCTTTTTGGCCAAAGTTGATGACAAAGAATATTGCTATACTAAAAAGGTATCACTGCAGCATTTCAATTGTGTAAGGGTATTTCGTGTAAGGCAGTGATAGAAACAATTTGACGGAAAAATTTAAAAACGTCAGGTTTATTGTATTCTGTTTTCCTGTAAACGAGTGTACTGTGGGAATATACCGTATTGAGCCGATGGTTTGAATGTAGTGAATATAACAACATCGATATAAACTCTGCAATTTGACGATGATGTTTTGAATTTGAACACAAGACAGCTGGATGTTAATATTATTGACATTCTTTTAATTTACTTGCAATGGGTAGAATTGGGGGAGTGGCTGAACGTGAGATAAGCACTGTTCGTCTATTGTTTATCAATCACGTTGTGGTTCTAGTTTGGCAGAACTCTCTAGTGATTGGCTGATAAACGGGCTAACAATTGATGATATTCCTTCTCATCTTTTCTAGTTACAAAATCATCTGAAGCTTCCCGTTGGTACATATTTTTGGCGCTTAAAAATATCCCCTATCACATAACAAAATCAACAACAACAATATAGTTTATATTTGTTTATATTTTCATTTTTAAATACAATTACAATTCAATGATATTTTTATGTTGTTTTTCTATATCATAATAATAAAATAGATATGATACATGATCTAGACATTATTACAAAAATAAACAAACACAAATTTTTCAACATAAATATTCTTTGATCATTATTTCCATGTCATAAAGTAATTCAAGTATACATCCCATCGACCATGCTTGTGATGGACATCCATGATGGTTAACCATACCGCCTGCATTTGTTATCTCTGGTAAACCACGCCATGATGAATGTTCTAGTTCATCTTTATGTTTTGATAAAATCTTTTTCACTCTGATCACTGTCGATTGGAATAATTCTTTTCCTCCAACTTTGTTTGCAAAATATAATTTAGCCCTTAAGAATGGACCAAGTACCCACACCCATTCCTATTTCCAACAATCAAGAAATATTTTATTTAACATAGAATAAAGCATCTTCCTTTGCATATTTCCAGAAAAAATTAGTTCAGGAATAATCGACAGGAATAATTACAGCTAAGAATTCTTGCTATAAGAATATGAATTTGGTCTTAAAGCTCAAAATTCTTGTTTTAAGAATATTTAACTCAGTCAACGCTCAAAATTCTTGTTTTGATACTATTTATTTTGATATAAGTTCAGAATTCTTGTCTTAAAAGCATAAAACTGACCATTGCGTCTTGCGGGCTCAAAGATGAAAAATGAAAGCCATTGTTAAAGCCATAAGCAGTGTAGTGAATCAGGGCATAGTGGAAGACTGAGCGCAAAGGCCACCGGTCAATTTTATACCTTGAGAAATATTAAACTTGATCTAAGCCCAGCATTCTTGTTTGAATAATTTTGAAATCGATTTCATTTCCACACCATTAAAACATGCTTGCCAGATTCTGGTAGCTGATGTTGATGATGATGATGGGAGAGAAATGAGAAAATGATGTTCCAAATTGAATGCATATAAGCCGAAATTTACGAAGTAATCTATTTTTAACAATTTCAACTCTGAAAACTCGGAGTGACTAGAGAGCATATGAGAAATATGAAGTCAAATTTGAATTTAACAAATCATCTCCTTCAGCGTAAAGTTTTTAAGAACCAAGTCATGTATGCTCACACCTTTAAACTTGGTCTAACAAAAGTGAGCATTTTTCAGAAGGCTACAGCAAAAATTCACATTGACAATTTTCTGAATTATAGATCAAACCTCAACAAAAATAATGAAAAAGTTTGAAATGTTCTAGGATAACGGTATAATACATTCTGTTTGTTTTGATTTGAATTCTGCATCATTTGCATGCAATGTGTTGCCTTTCAACTTAAAAAAAAAAATTTCAAAGGATGGACTGATTTTTTTTTTCAAATCGTACTGACTCTATAAATATTACCCTTTTAAGACATATTCAATTTGCTAAACGTGGATCACACGATCCATATATCAAGCACAGATTGACGCAAGTAACAAGCACTAAATTTGTCCCATACAAACCCTTACAAATTCTGATTTACTGGCTATGTTGCTTAAGAGCAGATTTCAGCCGATTTTAAAAAGATTACAATTAATTTAGATCCTTAATTTTTGAAACATATCCTCAATTTTTTAATGCTTTCAAGTTCATGTATCCCACATACTTAAAAAACCGGGCAAACCATGATAAGGCTTGCAAATGAATTAATCTAGATAGATAAACAATACTCTGGAGACTTAATTCTTCAAATTGAGTACAGAAATTGAATGCAACATACCGGCCCTTGATGGTAGTTAAATCCTCTTGATTTTTTGAAATTCGAATTATCAAGACTGTTTTCATAATACCCATCATAATTCCAATCTCTGTAAAATGACAACACAATCAGAAAGTTTTAATTGCAGATCCTTCCTTAAATCTCAACAGGTTTCAAGGCGTTTTATAACTTCCATTTGATAAGTTGATGATGTTTACGATTTCCCTTGCGCACATTGATAACAAATTGATAACAAGTTTTCTGAATTCATGAACTTCATGATCACCTTATAAACAGTTCACAAGCAGTTTATAGTAAAGCAATTGAGACGGTAACGCCCTACCGAAGGCACCCGTACCACTCTTCTATTTCTAGAGGAGTGGCTCTTATTGCTGAGAGCAATGACTTTGAGTGATCCTTATTGATTTCAGCTGCGACGCTGCAGAACTAATACATTTCATGGCAGATAGGGCTCGATTGTCAATGCGCGACGATGCGCCACAGCTACTCGCAATGCAATTCCTCTGGACCATTCCATCTGCCATCCTTAGATGCTACTCATTTGATGTTTCAGATAAGTCAACACTGAATTGAAATTTGGGGATTTGAACCACAGTCGATCAGATATGACCTGCTCTGAAGTTCGGTTGCTCTGTCATCTGAGTTAATCCTTCCTTAGTAGTTTATGGACTGTTTATGAATATTAAAAGGCATGTTATTCATTACATTATGCATGGCCATCATAGACAGGTTATAGACTGGCCATTACAGCCTTGCATATGGGTTGATTTAACAGAGCCATATTTTTTATACTACTGGAATGACCACTATAAGCAGGTGGTCATTCTACAGAGGTATATAATAAGTTTGCATGTACATTTCAGCAATACATGGAACATCTCTCGGAATAGAAATTGACCTACTTTGGATCTAATGTTGCTACCCCGAGTGGACCAAGCAAGAATTCTTCAATTTTATTCAGTGCTGACCAAGCTCGCTCTGGAGTGAATAGTTCTGGCGCCTATACAAAAATTTAAACCATGTTAGTAAATAGGGTTAAGTGGATATTAGCAATATAGGGTATTGACATTTCGATAAGACTTTGAATTTTAAAGTAAGAAATTTCTGTGAAAGCTTAAAAACATTTTTTTAGTTATTTTTACAGAGCCAGCTAGCAAAGAGTTTTATATCAACCATATTTTTTTGGCACATTCTAGGCACTCTGAGAGAAAACTCAAAAGTGAAAATAACTCGCCGTTGAGGCTTGTGATATTCTGGTGACAGGATGATATTGAATCAGCTTTTCAGGGGACATGAAATAAGATTTTAATATGTTCATCTTTTCAGGGCACTGAGCTATTAAGGGAAGGATGTACCAGGTTTTCACAGTTTCATCCATACCAAAATCACCCAAATCCCAAGTTTGCAAATTTAAATATTTCATTGAAATCAGAAACATTCACCCAAACAATTAAAATATTCTAGCATACAATTGATATTAGTGCATACCACAACCATTGCAATAGGGAAATTTGGTCGCAATTGGTAATCAGCAAACAAAGCTGATGCACCATGTGTATCTTTGTAGATGCATCTACGATGAACAACTTTAGGATCATGGCAACCATTGTCTGGTCCTTCTGGTATCCAAAATTGATCTTCAAATGATCTTTGAATGCGATCAGACCAATCTTGGAAGGTCCATAATATTGATTCACCTGTATAAATATTCAATTTAAAGAAAGGATAGTGACAAGAGAATACTCTGAGAAATAAAACATTTCTAAAAACAGAGCGTAATATATCAGTAGGAAATAAAGATGCAGCACTAAGCCTTTTCCTTCGAAACTCAGAGTTTGACAAGTTTTATTTGCGATCTTTAAATAGTGAAAGATTTATTTTTTTATTTATACGCCAAATGTTGGAAATAGCAGTTATTACGTAATTGATTAAATATATAGATATATATTATTCTTTAGTTTGTAAATAGCATCTGATCATGATAGGTGACATAAAGTCACATGTATAACTAAGCACCTCTGTAGTCAGTTAACAGTGTCATTGAAGAAAGGTTAATTGTTTCAATGTATGTTACGAGATTATGTTATAGTTACAAGTTATTGTATCTTTGAGTTTACTAATTATTGTCAAGAAGTATTCTGGGCTTCACTCCAGCAAAAAGTCCAGAACAAACAGGTTAAAACCATTTCCTAGGGTTCTGAGAATCTAACCATTTCCAGACACTGTTCTTACACTATATTGTTAGGCTACTCAGTGCCACCACTAACCTCTATCATTTTCAATACGAACTCCACTGATTTCAAATTTTCCATCTTTGTAAAGTTGAGCAAGCCATCTAACAGCTGATTTGGCAAGACCAACAATTTCCACTGCGCTTCCATCACTAAATAAAATAAAAATTCACGTTTGACATTAATATCAAATCTAATCATATCACAACATTTTATATATTAGGAGGGAAATTGTAGAAAAAGTAGCAATGGTCTTCATTAGTAAATTGATCATGCTATTCAATTAATGCAGCCTTATGACAACAAAAATGTCATTATATAGTGATTGAACTGAGAAATACAATATAATCTCTTTTATTCACAATAATGCTACAAGGTAAATGTTTTATCTCAAACCTAAAATTATCATACGGTACCTTGGGACCTGTGAAAACAAAGGTTCGCGAGCTCATGAGAGTAAAATTACCCAGAATTTCATGAACAGTTCATGAATTGTTCATATGAACTGCTCATGAACTTTCAGGCAATATAATATTCATGAACCAGTTCATGAACCAGTTCATGAAGTGTGTCATGAAATCTTCATGCCTGTTCATGGAGCCACAAAAACATGTAAAAATCAGAAATATGCATATACAGAACTTACCGTGGTGTTGCTGGGTGACCCCAATTACCAGACTTTTTGGATTCACCCATTTTGTCCATCCACGTTCCACAGTTCCATTTTGACCCACCAAACACAAACCCGGTATCTCTATCAACACCTGCAGATTGATAAAATCCATCAGGGGACATGTTTTGATCAAGCTGGGGACCTGCCCCCCTTTCTTGAAATGATATCCCATCAACATGACGCTGCATGACTTCAAGGATGACATACTTCAAAGGTTGTTCCTGGTAATAAATGAAAAATATTATGATATTGGGAGTCAACCCATACAAGTTGCACCTGTCACATCAACATTCACATGCCAGATTACGTTATATGGTAGGTTATAGCTTTTATAGTAGGCAGTAGCTTAATAATCTTTGAAATGTTTGTTAAACTGTAACATATTTTGTTAACTTATCATTTAAAACTGATTGAATGATGATGACGATGTTGTTGTCAGCAACTTTCACCATAGCAGACAATTTTAGAAACTAGACTCAAATTATTAATATTCAATCCTGTGAAATGATCCATGAATTTATGCATATTCCATGAACAATTCATAAACTTTATGAATAATTCATGTAGAGCTTGAAATAAGTGCCAGACATCAGAAAATGTCTGGCATAAATTGTATTCTGTCCAGCAAAGTCTGTCAGTCTATGGTCAGCGCCGTCTGGCATTGTTTTTTGAATTATTCTGAGTTGAATTTGATGTTTAAATGTTGTGAATTGCAATAAAGGTAGTTCTGCACGTAGCCTACATAGACTGATACCCAAAATCCCAACAACAATGCAGTTCATAAACACTTCTTGAACTTTTCTTTGCAGGGGTAGTCTATAACTGCTCTAACTGAAAATATGTACAACTTGCAATTGGGTTGCATGTTATAATCAAAACGTTCCGTGAGAGTTTGGAAGATAATATTGAGGTCATGCGTGAGAAAATAATGATGTTAAGTGACACATGAACATTTTTTAATGATTCATGAACACTTCCTGATGATTCATGAGCACATCACCATATGTTCATGAACTGTGTTATTCAGATTTTTCAGCAATAATGGTTTGCCTAGTTTTGAGAAAATAATTCATGAGTTCATGAAACGGATCATAAACTGTGGTGGATGCAAAACGGACCAATTTTCATGAACTTGTTTATGAATTTTCCAAGCCAAATCATAAACATACACGCATAAAAAAGAAAAATTCATGAAAACGGGGCTATCTAGTGTTCATGGACTGTTCATGAACTCATGATTTGTTTTTTACAGGGGTCAGGTGCTTACTTACCGCGGCACCACTTGCTACTGGTTTGCAATTATCGTCAGGAAACATTCGCAGTACTGACATATTCAAGATAGTAATTCCATTAGGTGCCATTTTAGTATAATCTTGAATAGATTGTAGCCACCACCAGACGGCATCACGGCAATTATATCTGGCACCATGACCTCCACCAAGAAGATTTGGTATCAATCCATGGCGCAGACATCCACCAAATGCCAAAATCAAATTCCTAACAAACAAAAAGTGTGACAACCTCAATAGAAATACTTAGAATATGATAGTATTCATTCGCATGATTTATAGAAGAAAATTGAATAACTAGAGTAGCACAACACTCTTACAAATATAGCTAGTGTGTTAGCCATTAAAATACACTAACAGTGAAGTAAATATTTCATTTATTGCATAGGAACAAATGAAATGAAAAAAATGAAAACAATAATAATAATAATAATAATAATAATAATAATAATAATAATAATAATAATAATAATAATAATAATAATAATAATAATAATAATAATAATAATAATAATAATAATAATAATAATAATAATAATAATAATAATAATAATAATAATAATAATAATAATAATAATAATAATAATAATAATAATAATAATAATAATAATAATAATAATAATAATAATAATAATAATAATAATAATAATAATAATAATAATAATAATAATAATAATAATAATAATAATAATAATAATAATAATAATAATAATAATAATAATAATAATAATAATAATAATAATAATAATAATAATAATAATAATAATAATAATAATAATAATAATAATAATAATAATAATAATAATAATAATAATAATAATAATAATAATAATAATAATAATAATAATAATAATAATAATAATAATAATAATAATAATAATAATAATAATAATAATAATAATAATAATAATAATAATAATAATAATAATAATAATAAAATAATAATAATAATAATAATAACAATAACAATAATAATAATAATAATAATAACAATAATAATAATAATAATAATAATAATAATAATAATAATAATAATAATAATAATAATAATAATAATAATAATAATAATAATAATAATAATAATAATAATAATAATAATAATAATAATAATAATAATAATAATAATAATAATAATAATAATAATAATAATAATAATAATAATAATAATAATAATAATAATAATAATAATAATAATAATAATAATAATAATAATAATAATAATAATAATAATAATAATAATAATAATAATAATAATAATAATAATAATAATAATAATAATAATAATAATAATAATAATAATAATAATAATAATAATAATAATAATAATAATAATAATAATAATAATAATAATAATAATAATAATAATAATAATAATAATAATAATAATAATAATAATAATAATAATAATAATAATAATAATAATAATAATAATAATAATAATAATAATAATAATAATAATAATAATAATAATAATAATAATAATAATATCAAAAGTAATACGGCTAAAAACTTTCTTAAAATAAATACCAGTAAGTTCAGTTGAAATCGTTGGTCATAATCCTTATCCGTCTATAAAATTTTGCTTTTGAGTTGAATTAAACTTATATTAGTATCTATTCAATGGAGGCATATTTATGGTATTTTATGAAAATTAGAGCAAAACGATAATTCTGAATTCTGTGTATTAAAAAAACACAATATCCCAAGGTAAATATGTATTCGTTTGAGACATTGATTTTGTTGATCTGGAGAAGTCTGACTATTTAACAGTTATTGACGATGACCGAGGTCCACTGAGATCAATAACTGTTATAGTCAATAAATTGCTGGATGGTGAATTTTGAAGAATAACTGGTGAATTTTGTAATAATGTGGTTAAATCAAAGATTTAAGTGAAGTTAAAATGATGTATGTTGTGCTACTGTTAGGCTATTTAGGACCTGTTTAATAGTAGCGGAAGTGAACAAGATGCAATGATAAAACCGCAGCAGGTTAGCGGATCAACTAATGAAGCAATACCAGCCGGTGAGTGTAACAGTACCCCTTTTGTATGGTTGCGCATGTCCCAAAGAGCTGGGTGTGTCAATCACTCTTGCCATCGTGACCTAGCTTGCTAGAGTTGCTTTTGAGAAGCTCTTGAATTTCATGTTGCTACCTCTTTGAGAATCGTGTAGATATTGCCTTTCCTAATTCCGGGCAGATCACTCTACTACATACTATCATCTGCTACATTTGCAATAATATTTTCTGATTGTCTCATTCAAATGCAATGTGGCATCCTATGCTTGACATCAAGGTATGCCGGTGCTAAACTGCACATTGTCATCACTTTATTTTATGTGCTATACTGCACTTTTTGAGTATTGTGCTATACTGCACTTATATAGTATGTGCTATACTGCACAGTACGAAGTATGTGTTACACTACACAGATTCATCATTATATATTAGTATGTGTTACACTGCACATTACCGATTATGTGCTATACTGCAATGAGGCTAACCGATATTACAACTGATCAATTGTGTCCACACCCTCCCTCCTCTCTCTCTCGACATGGTTAGGTAAGCATATTAGGTATTCCACTGACATAGCAATGTGAATGGTGCTTGGTCTTGGTGGTGACAGGTCTGCTGTCTACGGTAGCCTAGCTCTGGTTATGGTCAACCGCCAGCCGTCCCACCAACCTAGCACCAAGCACCAAAAGCCAAACAATATATTACAATATCAAGGATATAGAAATAGATTTTAATACAAAGATAACATGAGTTTTAATGTATTGTAATGCATCAAAAACGCTATTATCTGTTGCATCTTTATTTCATAACGGTAAGAAAACATGGAGCAGTCAACACGGCTTTAGAATTGACCGCTGCTCGATTTTTGTATTGACCTGTTAGTCAAGACTCATATGAGATATGATGAGACTCAGTTGAAATAATATGTGCTCCCTTGAGTATCCAGAATTATGGTCTTCTAGATGCAACCGTTTGATTTGAAGGAAGTAAAGTAACAAGTTAAATAGCGTCAACTATTTTCTCTTTTCTGTGGAAACAGTTCATGAATTATTTTTGATGAATTTCTTATTTACAGTCCATGAAAGGTTCATCAAAAGGTTAACGAAAACATGCATTTTAACATTCATGAATTGCTCCTGTGCCCATTCATGAAGTGTTTATGAACGGTTCATGGATATTCTTGAAATTTTGTAAATTATCCATGCACTAAAAAGTGGAGTATGTTTACCAAATTTGTGGTGTATTTTTGTGATTTATATTTCAAACTCTTCCTGCAAAACAACTCCACAAGGGAGATCTGGGAATGGGTTTATAAACTTTTTTATAAACAGTTCATAAACTGTTTCATTGAATGTGTGCTATTTCACATTTCATTTGAACAATTACTCACAAAATAGTAATGACTTCTCAGTGAACTTAATGAACTGTTCATGAACTGTTAATACTTTTCATGAATATAATGAACTTCTCATCACTTTGCACAGGGGGTTAGCCCGCTTCCAGGCAAATTGCAATCTTGGGGAAACATTGCAGCTTGCAAATGGACATCATGGACAAAAGAGAGTATCAAAGTCTATCAACTTAGCTACAACACAGCGACAGCGACCCAAAAAACACAGATATAACAGTTTGTCCTACAACTAATCAATTTTCGTTCGAAATAATGTAAGTCTAGAAACCTTATATGAAAAATGTAAACGTTTCAATATTGGTTTGATAAAATCGCAACGAAAGGCGAGATCTCAGAGGGAGGCATCAAAAGAGAACAATTTGCGGTGTTGAATTTGAGTCAAGGTTGTGTTTTGGACCATACTTTTTAGGAAAAAAGATCTATTTAAACTTGCACTGATACGGTACATACTTGGCAATTGTATATCTCCCAGCAACCAATAAAAAACCTCTCAAAGTGATGAAGGTATCTCTTCCCCAGCATCTCATAAAACCAGTTGAGAAATGTGGTAAACCAGCAGCCATTGTAAGAATTAGTTTTGAATCTGGAACTATCTTTTCACCTTGGACAACCCCTCTTGCCTTTGGTGCAATCGGTGGTAACGGAGATGAGTTTGTTAAGCCACACATTTGTACTGAACCGAGAGCAAGTTGTTTCACAAACGTAGAACCCTCTTGAATGTATCTATCAGAATGAAAATATTGAGATAACTATAAGATACTAGCAATGAGTGTGGTCCATAATGGACCTTGTGATATATAAACAGACAGTATTATGTATATAAGTGATATGTATGTGATATGTAATAATGCAATAGTTAACAATAAATTAAAGTAGATTCATCCATAACACAATAGCCCAATGAAATCTCTTGCCCTTTGGAATCTGATAATAATTTTATATAAAATAATTTTTCTTTGTAAAGGTCATAAAATACAAGGCATTATTTGATTGAGAAGGTCAAGAATTGAGGAACTTTGAAATTCTTTCACAGTTTCCTCAGTACTATTTCATTCACACACACAATATGGTACTCACTAGGTGTTGAGATAAAGTCTATGCTGACTTGAGCTTCATAGTTTTACGCATACAGTGATATGCAACTCTATAATTTATTTTCTGGTCAAATGCTATTAAACAGCATTGGATAAATACAATCAAAACCACTATCATTTTGACTTGCACTTATTAGTGACTCACATTGTACAATCAGAATGGTGTTATATTTGTTACCTCTATAAAGTGGATAGCTTTCAACATCTGCACAAACGCATTACAATGTTAACATTGTAACTGTATTACATGATGTATGAGTGTGCATTTGGTAGCTCAGTAGCAGACTATCTGCACTATGTGACAAGGGCTGTAGTTTGATTCCTTGTCAGTGCACACATGTTTATGTTCGTAGCATTTATTTGTATGTAATTATTGTTGATGTGCCCCAATAAACAAGTAATTGTGCTTACTGGGTGACTCTCAGTCACCATTGATTGTAAAGTTGTACAATATTGAGGAATGAAATGTTAAAATGACCGTTTTCAAATGGGATTATTTAACTGATTACTTAATCCTTCTCTGATTTTGTTGGTTTTAAAATTCACAAATAATCGGTTTCGATTTGTTTTTGTTATTGTTTCTGTGACTGTGGATTATTTTACACAAACCGAACAGTGGCATATTTTCTTATCAAATACTAGAAATACCTGGAATTTATATTCAAACTGCATTGATTTCTTTCATATCTTATGTTCAAATAATTAAAAAAAACAAGGTGCAACCTATACTTACAAAATCAATAAATCCTACTTCTTGCATGAAAAGTCACCCTGCAATTTATACTTGTGTGTGACTTATACGTGTTAGATTACAGTATATACCATTTGTATGTAGCTATGTGTTGATCTGCCCCAATAAACAAGTACTTGTGCTTACAAAGTGACACTCAGTCAATCATTATTGATTGTAAAATGTATTATTATTAGGGGTGGAACGGCTAACCGTTTTCTAGGAAAAGTACCAGTTTATATTAGTGGTAAACAATTCACCGTTCTGTTTTGAATGTATAGTTGGCTTCAGTTGACTGAGTTATATGGTTTTACAATTTTAATAAGTTCTAAAACAATCAATCTAATTAGTTTTCAATGAAAGATTCGATCTTGCATTTCAAATGAATTGTGACTAATGTAGACAAACTGTTGGCGTGAGTGGTAGCTGTGAAAATTGACACTTTCCTTCGGAAAATGGAATTACAGGAAGGTCGTTCTTTCGCTCCAAAAATGATTCAAGGAAAGAAGCGAATTTATTGGTCATTAAATGGTCTTCTAAACATCAGAACAATTTTATGAACTGGGTAGCATTTGTTTAATTTATTTCAACATTGAACCAAAGATTCACAGAATCGATATAATTTTAATTTTATCGCCGTTCTTCTGTTGCGGAAAAAAATATAATCTGCTCCTTTTTGAATAGTTAAATACTTCACAACTAATGCTGAAAATAGGATAAAAGCATTGTCATGACATTAATAAATTGTTTTATGCAAAAGAATGATGTGTTTTGCCTAGCTGGTATTCGAAATCCAGTCAAAAACAATGAGATGGTATTTGTCATTATTTTCTATTGTTGTGTGAATAATAAAACAATAAAGCTATTGTTCTTTTGGTTAACCAGTTAACCACCCGCTATTTATTTCGGTTAGCAGGTTGGGAAATTCTACCACCGTCTCACCTCTAATTATTATATATCATTACAATGCTACAAAGAATTACCTATGTGAGCAGAGCAGCTTGAAGATCTGTAACACAATGTCAGTAATATGCTAATAAAAATAAACCACTATGGTTAACGTTTCTATAGAAATACCTGTATCCAATCAAAATATAGAACAATAGATGAGTCATAACTGTTACCTGGTCATTCGCAGCATAGCTTGATCTGTAAGTCTCAAATATAGAGAATAAATAACACCATCAAAATAAGACGGAACCAGAAAACGCGGAATCTCATGCAAACTATTAAACACTGCTTCGAGCCAGAGACCAAGCTTAAAATAAATGAAACAGTTGACATTGAAAATGCAAAAAATTTGTGTTTATATAGAAAATAACCCACATTGCTTAGTATTTGCTTAGTATGAACGGAAATCATTTAACGAGAAAAAAATCAAACAACATTCAAATCCTCAATGAGGTGGTTAATTATAATGGAATCCATCTAATCAATTTATTGATTTGTCACGCAACTTCCGCTATTAAACATTTGAAAGTAAATACCTGCTTTGTACCCTCGTATTGAATTAATCTGCCTGATACATAATCAGGCATCCATGGTCCTTGACGCAGATTATCACAAATTGGATGGCCAAGATCATTATTGGTTTGAACTTTATGCAGCACAGAAATAAAACCTACCAGGAATAGAAAGTAGCATAAAAGTTGTTTGATATCAAATAAATCTGGGAATAAATAACAAGGAGATGTATCACATGCACTACAACGAACTGCAAAAAGTCTGAACATTTTTTTGTGGGTTCATGAACAGCTCATGAACAGTCACAAGGAGTTCATGAACACTTCATGAACAAGTTCATGAACGTAAAATTGCCTGAAAGTTCATGAACAATTCACAAACTGTTTATGAACAGTTAATAAAATTTTGGGCAATTTCAAGTTCATGAACTCATGTACATTTTTTCGCAAGAGTGCAATTAACAAAATTCCTTCACCCCAACTGCAAGCAGCTCATTATTGGGCCTGGGTCCTCAACATATTAGTACAAAAATAATCATCTTAGTACATCAAAGCGCTCATATATTTCACCAACAACAAAAAGCATGTAATTGAAAGTTTCTTCGAAAAAGATTTTAGTATGAAAGATAGCGACAAAAAATCACAATTAAATCTGTTTTGACGCTTTGACATTGCTGTTGTCATTATCAAGCTTAAAAGAAATATTATTTGAAATTACAAGATATATATATTGTAATTTCATGTTACTACATATCATTTAGTAGAAGTTAAACACCAGGCCTTTTGGGGTCCGCAGTACGGCCCACACAGTTTTTCTAGTTTGCTGTTGCATTGCTTGGAGGCGTGGCGTTAGATACCGCAAGGAATGCATGCACAGGAATTGCCTCGTACGAAAGCTGGCATTGTATGGCCAATCTCTTGTCCATGGCATAGGGTAAGTCTTGTGACATAGTAGGGCGTAATCATTCTTGCATGTACTAGCCTGCTAGTAAGTAAGACACGAACGAACGATAATCAATTGAAATTATTATTTAGTTATACCACGACTTTCACGTAATAGTCGCGATGCTAATGCTTCCCAGCCCACCCTCACCATAAGTCAATAGGTCATGTTTGTCAAGTTTACTTTAAGTAGCTACAGATTAACTTTTATTTCAACAGGGTAGTTGTAATTTTTCCACTGATTATCAGTGTGACGGTGCTTGGTTCGAGTGGGGGAAACAGGTTAGCACGAGCTTAGCTGCCTAACGAACGAATGAGTAACTTCCACCAACCAAGCACCAATCCCAAAACCCCACCAAAGGGTGAGGAGCTTAAATAAAACAACAAGGATTACAAATTAAAATTGAAAATTTATACAGGTACCTTGACTTATTTCTCAAAAACTACTAACCCATTTATCTAAAAATTTGGCAAAGAAATCCAGGAAATTTTTATAACGAGTCAAGGTATAAATTTGCCAGTTTTTTATCACTTTCTGTTATCGAAATTGGAAACAAGACACAGCTGCTCCCTGGACTATGATAGCAGCAACCAAGTTTGCAAAGAAGGGCGTCTTCGATGAGATCTCACGGGTGCCTACAGAATATTTTCCCGCAGACGCTTTAATGGATGTCTTCTTTGCGGGTTGAAGAACACATCTTGCTTAGATAAATAGTAATGTGATAATGCTCTTTCCTTAAAATTATCAAACACCTATCATTAAAAAACAATATTTTAATTGTTTTGTTGAGTTACCGTCCTGCTTACCTTGCAAACCGCAGTAGGTCAAAGCTCCAATATTTGGTACCACATAAACCCCTGTTTCATGTCCGTCATCTCTACCTTCTGCATCACATCGATATAAAATACGATTAAGATCAGATAAAGTAAGATTCTCAACAATTGGTTGAATTTGTGGAATGTGGAAATCTTTTGGTGGTGGGACAGCAACATGATAGCATTGCTCAGGAAACATACCAAGAGTGTACCTAAAACAGACATTGTTATCACATTGTTAACATGATACAGACAATGAAATCCTCAGAAACGATTATAGAATATAATTTCTTTATGGAATGTACCTGTAACTACCCCAGCAAAAACATTTGTTGAGTTCATGAACTGTTTATAGATTTTACAAACATTCATGAACTGTTTGTGAGCTTTACAAACATTGGTCCAATTTCCATGACCTGTCCAATGTCCATGAATAATTAATGAACAAGTATTTTATTTACAGGGGGGAATAAGTAATGAAGACTTTTTCTAGAACATGACGTCGTAATCGAACATAATTTGTTTTACTTTAGAAAAGGGTTATTACACGTTTGCAAATGTTTGTGTATTCATATTTACTACAATGGAAACTGTTGGAAGACAGATCAACAAAGTCTAACTCGAGCTTTCAATACTTCACTTGTGTCTTCCAGCATTCCTTGTGTAGTAAACATGAATACAAACATGGCAAGTGTGGTAACCACCCTTTAATCGTAGTCATTGAAGGAGGGAAACTGCCTCTGCCAATATTAAAACTGATTTCTGATATTAGAAATCAAACTATTCTCTATGCAAGGTGCTGTCTTCTCTTTTAAAATATATTTGAAATCATTCACAATGGAGGATTATCAGTTACGTCATATCCCCCGCAAAACAGCTTTGTAGGGTGTTTGATAGGTGCAGACGGTCAATCGCTTCTTAAAAACGAAGATTACAAATGCAGAATAATCAGATCTTTAGTATGGTAAAGGCTGAATATGTAAGCTTTACAGATATAATAACATATTGCTTCTTACTTATTATTCTATTTACGGCTCTTTAATGCGGTATCAACTTCGATTTTTACGTTCATGAACTAACGGCGATATTGCAATGTAAACTCCTAATTAATGAAGGTTGTTCTTCAATTTCAGCAAAAAAATAGTAGTTACTGTGCTAAATATTTTATTATTTTGCTTAGTAATCATCGAAGATGTCTGTGACAATGAAAGTTAAACAAAACTGAAACATACATACTTCAGTATTTTCAGAGCTGCAGCTGGTTTTGGATGGGGTGATACTTTGAATGCAATGACACTGCCTGGTGTGAGACGATCGAAAAAGATTTCCTGAACAGGTTCACCGCTGGCTTTTGATTGTTGAACAACATCACCACATATCTGAAAGAAAACAATGAAAGAAGTTGACATAATCACTCTGGGTGTAGTGTTTCAGAATCAAATTATATCAACATTTCAACAGCAACAAACTTGTAGAACAAATTGAATACATGTAGTAAAAAACTTGATCTTGCTTTGACTCTATCTAATCCAATGTAACTAACATTTAAAATCGATAACATGTCATATAATATCATTCTCAGTTTCTATTTTAAAATAAAACAGATCTAAACTTAATCAATTTAACCTGGTCTAATTCAATCTGAGTAATTTGAGAATGAATATTAATGCCATTTGTATTAAATTCCATTTTTTCATTTAAACTTGATAAATCTTTCACGAACAATGAGACTATACTACTGGTTACCACAACTGGACAGCATGTGACAATTCTATAGATGAAAACATCAACAACAGAAACAATTTCATCAAACATAGTTACAATGCAAATTATCAAAATATAATAGAGAGTAGAGGACATGAAGAGGTCGCCTCCGCATAAAGTATGCTTTTTTAGTCTCTGTATATTTATCTTTGTGATTGAAACATCAAGTTTAGATTGCGCAACAAATATTTCATACATGCCCATTATGCGAAACAGTTCATGAACGTTAAGTGGCCTAATTTTCATAAAAAAACTCATGAACAGTTCACGAAAAAAGCTAATGAAAAACATGCCATTTAACGTTCATGAACTGTTTGTGCACTGTTTATAATATGTTATTGAACAGTTTGTGAATGTTAGTAAAGTTCAGAAGGTTCATGAACAGATTATGAACTCAACACATTTTTAGTAAGGGTGCTATTAGTGCTCAGGGAGTAATTTATCAACTCTCCACCCAGATGTCCATTACTCTCTATTGTGATTTGATATCGGTGCTTTAAATGTGTGAATTACCAGGTGAATCAAATTGATTATTCTTATTCTGAGTGGAAATTATATTTATAAAAGTTGAACCTACAAATGACTTTGAAACTTGAACATGTTCTTGAACTTTCACAGTAAATGATGTCAAGCCGTTGATGTATTTGGGGTTATTAGAATACTTTTCGTCCCCTGTCTTTAATGTACGTGCTTCAAAGATGACCTCTTCAAGTTTCCCTAGTGGTAACAACACAAATACAATTTTCAAACTTTTCTAGCGTGAATATTTTCTAGCTTCTCAAGTAACAACATTAGGTACAGTATTTATTTGCAGCCATGGTGCTGCTTATAACGAGATCAATCCAGAGCTATTTATTTTCAAGAGATGGGACACACAACTTTTGGGGCTCAGAAATCGCCATTTTTGCTCTATGGAAAACAAAGTTTTGCATTTTAACGAAAACTTTTTTGAAATCATTTGGCCCAAAAATTGTGTGTCAATTTGCATTAAGATAACAATTGCTTTGACAAATGACAATAAATCAGCCAATAAGCTAGGCAAACTCCAATACCCTATATGATTACGTCAGCATTTGATTACAAAATGAGCAACTTTGTCAAGGAGTGATTTCATGTATGGATCGACTTGACACGTCATTGTCTCCTTACGAATTGGCACAATCTTACAACAACAAAATCCCATCATGTGACAAGAGGTTGCATCTGATTGGCCTTTCACGCTTTTGAGGAGTGGTGGAACACCTTTAGTAAGACTTTCATCTAGCCTATTTGTCACAACTCTCAGTTTCATGGAGTAGAACATGGAATAGAAGCTGTTGCCTCTAACACTTATCTCCAAAAAAAGTAAAAAGTAATGGAGACGGTGTCACCCTACCGAAGGCACCCGTACCACTCCTCTATTTCTAGATTGGTGGCTTTTTTCTCTGAGAGCTTTTTTCAATGATTTTAAACGCTCTTTGTTGATCTCAGCCGCGACACTGCAGATCAATTTCAACAGATTTCATGGCAGATAAGTCTTGATTGTCAATGCGCAACGATGCGCCGCAGCTACTCACAATGCAATTCCCTCTGGACCATTCCATCCGCCATCCTCAGATGGTACTCATTTGATGTTTCAGATAAAGTCAAGGCTGAGTTGACCTTAGGGGGGTTTGAACCACAGTCCATCAGATATGATCCGATCTGAAGTTCGGTTGCTCTGCCATCTGAGCTAATCCTCCTAATTCTTAATAATTTATCTCCAGGCCATGTTGAAAGATATGTTGTATGTGTGGGGGCTGCACTGACCTGGTATAACAAGATTAGGTGCACTTTCTCTCTCTGATGTTGTTTCAACAATGGGATAACGAGGCTGGCTGAATGATGTATGTGCTACCAAAATTACTGATTCATGAGAACGTGGACAATGACGTGTGACAGATACAACATTCTCATTGACCTGATCAACGTAAATCTAATTTAAAAGAAAAGAAAGGATATAGAACAGTCCAAGAGAAGTTAAATGTGCTAAATATCTCCACCATGCAACTGAAAAGTGGGACAGTGTAAATTCATGGACTCTTTCATGAACTCATCATTGAATTGCAAACAGTTAATGTTCATGAATTTTGGAAATTTTTATGAATGGTCAGCCAAACTTTTCATTAAAATATCATGATCCAGTTCACGAACTGTGTGTTCATGAACCTTGATTGAAAAACTTTTCACAGGCAGTTCATGAGCAGTTCATGAACTTTACGGAGTTCACAAACTGCTCATGAACTTTTTCCGCAGTAGAAGTGTCTGGTAAAATATAAGAGTTTGTATAAGAAATGAAATATGGAGTCATAAGTAGCTAGTTACGATGATATTGAGGGAGTACGATAGTATATCAGTTTATTGTTAAACAAAACAGGTTCAAATATATTGCTTCCTTCATCTTCTATGAGCTTCAGCTTCATCATCATTATATTACAACCAACGTCCAGTTGTAGTTTAACCCCATAAATATATGTGGAAATAGATCTCCAATGTCACACATTGCTTTGAGAGAAAAGAGCCACCCCTCCAGAAAAGGGAGAGAGAAACAAGTGTCTTTGGTAAGACATGGATTAAACAATATGCTCTTGAGTGTGTCATACTTTTGTTTACAATAAATTGAAAGAAAGTTGGATTGCTACAGACCCACCCTTCTAACTAGACACAGCTTGCTCTAATTAACCCGAACAGCTTCAAATCAAAATCCTCAAAGCTAGAGCGCGCTGGCAGCCTACATCAAATTTGGGAAATGAAGCATTGCAACATTTATTTATTTCATACCTGGCTATATCCTTCTTGTTCTAATCTGCGATGTAATTGATTAAGGCATTGTTTTGCTTTGATCATACCAGATGATAATGTCACATGACCAACTTCTGGTGTCTTTTTATTATCCTTCCAAGAAGAGTAAATTCTTTTCTCTTTCACAACATCAATCTTAAGTAAAATACTCAATTATTGAGTACATAGGATAGGATAGGATAGGATAGGATAGGATTTTATTGTATAATTAAATGTTTTTTTAATTGAAAAAGTTTTGATACATGCAGGTAGCACAACACAACACATCTCATGCAAGTGCAAGTCTGCATCACAGATGCAAAGCTCATTTAGATAGAATAGGGCATGTATAATACTCTCTTTACATGGTTTTCTATGGAAGCATCTCTAATAGTAATGAAGTGTCTCCCTGAACAGTGTTGTCATTTGTTTTACTTACACTTCCTTCTCATTTCATGTGGAGGATGACAAATATTGCATAATTACAACAAATTATTAACAACCTAGACACATGTAGGTTATCCTATGTTCTAGAATGTTCTAGATGTTTCAGGAAGGTTCTACACACACAAGGGCATAGAACAATATAGTGCAATAAATAGACCATATATTGAATGAATGAATTGAGTATGTGAGACGTAGGCTACACAAGTACACAATTAGAATGAAATATAACTGTATGTACAGTACAATCAGTGTGAGGTGCAATACAGATGAGTGAATTCCATCATCATCATCATCATCATCATCATCATTTATTCAGCACCAGACAAGCTTTAAGCTTTTTTTCACAGGACTGTAAAGGAATTCACGGGATTTTTCATGGGATTCCATATTATTTGCAACCTGATTTGTATCTGAGTGGTAGAGGCGCCTTCAGTAGAGCAATACTGTCTCACTTACTTTTGAAACTACAAAGTTAGTTATATGTAAAAATATTATTAACGGCGCGCAGTTGACAATAGAAGCCTATCTGTCATGAAGTCTGTAAGAATTTATTTGCAATGTTATGGTTGAGATCAATAAAGAGCATTTACAATCATTCTTCTTGGCAAAAAGAGCCCATCATGTAGAAATAGAAGGGTGGCATGGGCGTGAATATGGGGTGAATGCATTACTTACATGATGAGGTACAAGTTCATCATAGCCTCTGTTGCTCCCGATACCACAGTTGGCAATGGCAACCAAAGCAGCACCAGGTAGATAATCGTAAATTGAACGGACCTATATAAAAACAAACATTAAATTTACATATTAAATTAATCAGAACCACTTGCACAAGGATATTTTCATAGTCTTCAATGGCACCATTTTAGTTTCTACTTTGTTCTATAATTAACAGTTATTGATCAAAAATGAGGTGAATATCGGTTGATAATGACCAAGTTCTTAGGTAATCATTGACAGATTTTGAAACATATAATCATTAAATATGAATTGTAATGTATTTCAATGCATCAGGAATTTAATTACCAGTCGCGTCTATCTGTTAGAAACATGGACGGGTCAATTTTGCTTTAGAATTGACCGCTGTTCGAACAATCGCATGGCTTGATTTTGTTCGACTTCAATATTGACCAAGTGATCAATGCATAAAAGTAGGCTATATATACTCTGTATATATACGTCGCCGATACCTAATCGGCTGTTAAGCACTCGTTTTATTCTACATGTGGGTTATAATACCTCATATGGTGATTTGTTATCGTGCGTAAGATCCATAAGCAAAGCGTGGGACGTGCTTGGTTTCAGAAGTGATAACGATGGCTGTAAAAATGATCCAACTGACAATCCTCCGTAATGGTAAACAGTTCGTCCAAGTTCATGGGAATTATGTGCAGACATACGTTCTGTTAATGACAACAAAAATCATGTGCATGAGTTTCTATAAAACCTAGGCTGCAATGATCAGGGTCCTACAAAATTTTCATCTGCTATTTGTAAGAAAATTGAAACCAACACTAAATACACAAACGGGCTCAAATTATTAAATCTTTTGCAATTTTTTTCATATTGTTATAAATATATATAGGCTTACTTGTAAAAAATGTTTAGTTATCTGGAAAATAATCACTAGTTGTGTCGAAACGTTGATCTTCATAAATTATGTTGTTAAAGATTGCTTTTTCTGTCAAATGTATGTCACAGAAGCTTCTGTTAAATAAATCAATAAATTGTCCACTTTATAAAAAAAGTCTAATACAAATACACTTGCAATGTATATATTCATATATATTACACAAGGAATTTTAAAAGACACAAGTGAAGTGTTGAAGGCATAAACCTTTGGGGCTAGTGTTTTCAACACGTCTTGAATGTGTTCCAGCCATTCCTCATGTAATAAATATGAATACAAAAATTTGCAAACGAGCGGTAGCACTTTTCTGAAATAAAACAAATTTTAGAGTCAAGTTTGTTTATATTGCGGAATGTTAGTTTTTCTTAAAATAGAGACCGCTTTTATTGATAATACTTTTTTAACAATAGATTGTTGCATTGAGGCGGGATTTATTGAAAAAGTTTATCCTAGAATTTCCAGACACATGAACCAACCAATCAAATTGCAGGATTATGCTTAATTATGACGTCATATTTTAGAAATCAAATTTACAAACCTCTAATCAATGAATTGATACCAAGACGATTGACAAATGTATTGTCAACACCTTCTGAATTTGTGAATAATTCTGCTATAACATACAAATCTGGATTGACTTCTCTTGCTGCGTCAAGCAAATACTAGAATAAAAGAATCAACATGAGACTCCTATATAAGTCTATAACAGCAGTAGTAGTATATTAGAGGTAAAAATTAGATTACGAGAATAAGTAGAACACGATCACTTGAAAAAACTACAAATTTCAGTTTTAATGGTTTTGTAAGCCTCACATTGTAAACATATAATAGACTGAGTTCTTGAATAGTTCATGAGCAATTCACAAAATGTTTATGAACCCATTATCATGGTTGTGTTCTACTTATTCTTGCAATGTTTGGGGGTGATACGGTTAACGGGTTAATTTTTTTCTACGACAACAGTTATGCTAAATGCTGAACAGAATGCTAAACAGTTAGTGATTTCAGTTAAAAGTTGATTTGAATTTCAATGAGTTTTACAAGAATACATCAAATTAATTTTTAATGAAAATAATCAATTTATTTTTATCGATAATAAATAATTGATGCTATCAAATTGAAACATTTACGTAAAGTGGAAATGCGCGTAGGTCCTTCAGTCGTTTCAAAAACAAATTATTGTTGGAATAACCTTAGAATAGTGCTTTGAGCTTTGTCTACTATGGATCATTTATTTAAACACTTAGCTGAAGATTTACAGAAGATTCAGTTTAATCTTTATTTAATATCCACTCAATGTTCTTTTGTGAATACATACCTCAGCTACATGAATGGGTGTTGCATGACAATTATCAATACGAAATCCATTAAACATTCTGAAAAAAATAAAGAGGTAAACAATGGTAACTACAGGCCTGGTCAATTCATTTCATTTCCACATTTGTATAAAACATTGAACACGGTTTATGAAAATGACATCAAAGAATTGAGACTGATTATCTAGATATCATGTCTATTAGCTGATCATATATTTTCAAACGGATATAGCAATGTAACATGTATAAGTTTGAAGCTTTTTATTATTTTCCTAGCATCGTAAGAAGGTCAGTCTTAGTTCTCCACATCTACAACATTCATTGTATTCTATATACACTGAACTATTGATAGTTAGACAATATGTATTCACATACCTTGCCATTGCCAACGTATATTCTTTCATACGAAGCCATAACGCAGGAGCATCTGCTGGAGATTTTCCGTATCTCAATTTAATAGAATCACCCCATGCAATTAACTCGCGTCTGAGATACACTTTAGAATCTGATGACGCAAAGTCTTTTAATGCATCACCACCCATTACCCATCCTTGATGAGCAAATATCAAATTTGCTTTTGATGAATTCATTATTTTGACATCTTCAGAAATAGATGATGTTTCTGATGGACACATAAAATACCTTGAAATAAAAAGTAAATAATGTAAACTTGTAATGTAATACAGAGTGCAATTCTTTTAATCGACATTATAATGTGAACTCAAATAATCACCCCTGCAAAAAACAGTTCAGGAGTTCATGAACAGTTCATGAAAATTTGGGGCAATTTAACGTTTAATAAACTCATGAACTATTTTTTGCAGGGGCAGGGCCGCCGAAAACATTTTCTGGCTCTGGGAGATTTTGAAAACATTATGTTAGGAAAAATACAGCAACCGAGGCTCACGTTCACAATCAAAATGTACCAGGAGAACCTAGAAATTGGTCAGGTACTGGGGCAATTACCCTGCTTAGGCGCTTACCCCATCCTCTTAGTATCCCTAGAAACAATAGTGGTGATACTGTGCATCAAACTTATTCATCATCATACATACTTATCATCATACGATGTAGCATCGTATTTATTCGAGTCAGACATTCAAGGACATTCCTTTTAAGGTTTATAATATCTAAGGGATGATTCAGGAGAGGAATGCTTATTCTAACATAAAGCAAGCATATTTCAAGACAATTTCATAAATATAAAGTCTAGCCGAGTAATTAACAAGAACATAGATCCTCTGTGATCATATGAAAAAGTTTATGATTTCATGAGATGGAGTTCTCCAGTTTTTCAGGAACTTTTCGTAAACAGTCTAAATGATTCAAGTGTATCAAATGTTCATGGAAATTTGGGCAATTTTCCGTTCATTGACTGTACATGAACTAATTATGAACTGTTCTGTTCATGAATATTATTCCTGAACCCCAGGAAATATCGAAAAAACTGTTCATGAAGTTCAAAAACTCATGGACCTTTCTCACCATTGGGGATACGCCAACCCCACAGAAAATTTACACATGGTAGACTACACAGTTGCTCATTCACCTGATCGAATAAGATAACCATGAATTTCTATTAACTCTGATTATACCTTGTCAGTAAAGCATTCTCAGTTGTAACTTTGCCGTATCTCGGTCCATTCTGATCAACAAAATGATAACGAACATGACCCATAATGTTATAAACAATTGCACTGCAATGATCTTCAATCTCAATCATTTTATCTTTATTCAACTCATCAAGAACATAATGGAGTTCAGCGCAGCACCATTCAACCCTCTGTTCTTCAGAAGTGGCATCACATCTACAAAGGAATATAAAGGAGGTTTCTAAAAACATGAGAAAGAATCTATGAGTTCATGAAACTTCATGAACCGTTGTGAAATATAAAGTTCATGAACTTTTGGGCAATTCCACGTTCATGAACTGATGAAATTTTATTGCAGGGGAAGGTTTAGACATACTTTTTTGTTACGGGAAATAATTCATTTTTCTTAATTGGTATGTGTCCAATTTCTGTAAAACTCAGTTCAAGGGATCATGAACAGTTCATGAACAGTCCGTAAACTTAGGGTGGCTTGCTTTTCAGGAATCTCTATTAGAAGTAGATAATTTCAAATAATATGAACTTTTTTTCACATGTTTATGGTTATGTTTGTCTAATCTGTATATTATTCTACACAAAAATTGCAGATACATGATAAAATGTGAAATCATGCTTGCAAAATCATTGTTTCAAAGCTATTTAATATGTTGTAATGAGTTTCATATGCTTTTAGACTAGTTTGGGTCCAGCAAACAATTCCCTTGTTGTGAATTCTATGATGCACAAAAATAAGGTATAGATAACATATCAGGGGTTGAAATAAATGAAAAAGATGATTCAGGATTTTTTCACTGACCACACCCATTTTTAGCCTCGCCCACTTATTTTAAGATGGTTATATCTAGGTATTCCAATGACGAGATAGATTGATTATTTAATGGGGCTACATACTAATTTAGGCGAAATTAAAATTTACAATTGCCATTGGGGTACTACAAACGAAATCGAAGTTCAGCTCCTGTTCCAAATGTCTTCCATGAATTTGGGACACCCTGTGTGTGCCAGGAAGCATTTCTGTTTTGGAACTACTAGGCCTCTATGTAGAAGAATCATGGGGTGCGTGGCCAACCTCTTATCTGTGGAATAGGATAAGTCTTGTGATCCAGATGGGGCGTTGATATCAGTCTTGCATTAACTAGTTTACTAGACAGTAGACTGGCCCCAAAAAAATGAAATTTTGGAAGTTGGATTGTATTCTCGATTTTATTGTTCTAGTGGGTAAGAAAACCATAAGTTCAAAATTTGAGTTCAAAAAAATGTTGGGAAATGGGAAATCAATGCCCCTCTATTTTAAAACACAAAGTCAAAGGGAAAAACGCTCAAAAATTTCAAAAATATATAATTAAATATCAGGAAGGGATTTTTGAATAATTTTTTATGTCTATGAAGGTAACAATCTCAGCAATATTACTGATTGCATTTAAAAGTCTATTGGATGAAAACCTATACTGAAAATTTGCGTTTCAAAGTGATGGATTTGAATGTATGGCTTCCACTGTGATTTTGACAGATTATAGAAGTGATCAAAATATTCATGAAATGTTCAAGAGCACTTCATGGGGTTACAGAAGAGTTCATGAAATCTGGAAAAATATTTTGCAGGGGATGTTTATCTGTCAGATAAACAAATTTACATACTTCTTTTTGTTGTATAACTCTATTGCTAATTCCATATCCACAGTACAACCGAAACGTCTGTAGCTTGTGTCTTGTATTATATCAAGTTTTGTAGATTTTATTTGATTAGATCTTAACGACTGTGCAACTTGTAACTTCTGTTGAGAAATTTGTGATCTAAACTGTGAAACAGTGCGATCCACATCCAAAATAAAAAACTCATCCAGTTTGAGAGAAGGCAAAATGTGATTCCTAAAAGTGAAATGAAATCAAAATTATTTAAATCAATAAACAAATAAAAGTATGATTGATTATGAAAATTCAGTCAGTTTTCAAATAACCTAATTGCATGGTAGGTTTGCAGCCTTTGAACAACCTCAACTTAAATTGCACAAAACTCTCTGTCATGCTCATAATATTGCATTAGCTTGATGCCAAGTTGACATTTGGACAATTCTTTTTACTTCAATTTCAATTACTGTTACTGTTAGTTAAGTCAGATATAGTGTGTTGTTAACCCTTATATAATGGTTGACACAGTAAAAGGTTCCACCAGCCCATAATGGCCTATTTATACAAGTCTATCTACAGCTGGAAGGTAAATGCATTCTTTTTTATATTGCAATATCTTCACCATTGCAAAAAGCAAAAAAATAAGGTGCGTTCATCAACTGTTCATGAACTTCATGAACTTTTAATGGACCTCCTGAAATGTCCATGAACAGTTCATGAACTATACAAACTTTTATCAACAGTTCATGAAAGCATCATAAACAGTTCATAAACAGTTCAAGACCAATTCATGAACAGTTTGTGAATGTTGAATGGCCCAATTTTCATGAATTGTTTTCATTAACTGTTCATGAACAACTTATAAACAGTTCATGAACTGTTCACAAACTCTAAATGGCCTAAGTTTCATGAACATTTTTTATGGACTGTTCATGAACAACTTATAAAAAGTTCATTAACTGTCCATGACCGTTAAATGGCGCAATTTTTATGAACTTTTTTCATGAACTGTTCATCGGGAGTTCATCGGGATGTACTGATTTCACAGAGGCAAGATTGTTTGCATAACAATCAGGCTCCTGTTTTTTATATATGAACCCTTCTTGTTTAAATCTAGCTTGCAAGTATATTAGCTCACATAGCAGGGAATCCAAATTCAAGGTAAGGTAGTCTGTAGTTTAAATCCATGCTTTGTCAACTCAACATTGATCAAATTTGAATTTCAATTTGATGTGATTGTGACTGATCATCATCATCATCATGTTTATTTATATAAAACCTCGAACTCAACTGCAGGTCCAAGTTGAACCAAGCAGTTACCCAACAGGGTATATTTTATAGAATACCGAGTAAAATGATATATTATATACTTGATAAGAAAATTAAAATGATACAATAGGGGATGACATTATACAAATCCTGGTGTGAAAATCGATATCTAATTAATGAAATATTATATTATTGTTGGTGATTATGCACTCAGAGTAAAGCTTAGTAACAAGAAGGAAAAACTAAAAATATAGCTAGACCAATGTATTCCTTGTGTTGGGGATGATAGAGAAGTATGAAATTTGTTAATTGGAAAAACTCTTATCATATGGCTGTTACAATAGACAATCGTATTACTTACTTCAAATATCCTGCAATGGCAGCAAGGTGTTGTTCGGCATGCAATACCTGTGGCATACCCTGTTCAGTCAATAATCCATTGCCGATATCTGTACTTAGATGCCAAATTGCTCTATCCACAAGAAAGGCTGGTCGCATATGAGGTGAATTAATTAGATTGTATCCACTCTCTGGGTTTTCTTTAATCCACTCGCTATTGTTCGCTGTATGGTTCCAAACAACATCAATAATACTTAACATTCCCCAATCATTGCATAGCGAATGAAGCAAAGTTTCAATTTGAGAATTAACCTGTTTATTTGTTGCTTTACCTTTTACAAAATTAAGATTAAAATTAAGTTGGTCTTTGATAGAATAAGATGAATTTGATTCTCCTAGTTCTTGAATTGGTGTAAAATGTAAACAATTGTATCCTGTTTCTCTGGCAACCCGTAACCTATCTTTCCATTCTGATAATGAACCCAAACATTTGGTCAAAACAGTTTGCATTACAACTCCATCTAGCGAAATTATTTTTTTACCAACAGTCAGAGTGGGTTGAACAAGAAAATAGCCTTTACAGAAACATTTTTCAGTTGATTTACAAGACAAGTAAAAATGATAAGCTCCTGCAACCTCTAATGAAACATCAGCGTATCGATCACCGTCATCTGCCTTACATTTATCTTGACGTGACCAAGGAGAATGGTAATGCTTATCTCTTGAAAATGATGTGCCAATTGGTGGATAATTTGTCAAAATTTCAATATCCAATGCTTGGAGACTTGTACCAAGCATAAACCTCAAAGTTAGACCTGTTAAACAAAGGAAAAGAAAGAAAAGGACTACCACACACTTTGTTGTGTTTGTATTCGTATTTTACTATGCAGGAAATGGCAGAAGACACTTGCAGTACTTTCAACACTTCCCGAGTGTCATCCGCCATTTCCAAGTGTAGTAAATATGAATACAAACACAGGAAAGTGTGTGGTATCCCTTTTCTAAAATAAAACAAATTTCAGAATCAAGTTTTTGTTTATATTGCGGAAGGTCGTTCGAAATTTGAATTTTAAAATGATTTCAAATTCAATTTAAATTCAATGTTTTCACCTATTAAAATGTCGTTGGATCAAATTTAAACTTCAAAGCGTTAATGTTTCTTAAATGGAGATAGCTTTGTTGATATTATTTCTTTAGTAATACATTATTACATTGCAGTTTTCTACTCTTCTTCAGCTTTGAGCATCTGACAAAATTATATAGACAAATTTTGACGGGAATTTTTAAAAAGATGTTTACCCTTGAATTTCCAAACACATGGAACAACCAATCAAACTGCAGGATTACATTCGATTATGTCATATTTTAGAAAATATATTGATAGGCATGTAAACAAACGTTATATATATAACAATGTTTCATCACAGTATCTTTATCATCTGATAATAAACTTTCAGAAAAGTATAACTTATTTGTCTTACTTTTTGATTAAATAGTCCAATCGACATAGTAGATGATATACGACTTAATTTGCTACTATCGTCATCATCATGATGATTTTTAACTGATGATTTTTTAGACTCAAACTTTTTATGCCTTTGTTAGGGTTTTGATATCCCCTAAATGACATTTGGGTTGAACAAAGACAGACAAAATCTTCACCATCACAGGCCACCTTTTACTTGTTTCAGATGATCCCCCTCCTTATAGACAACGTCTTATAGTCTGTTGTATGGATATTGTTATGGGCCAGTCAAGTCTGCAAATAATGACAATCTCAACGAGATCCCGGGGGTGGAGGTGCCGAAAAAGTTAGGGGCGTGGGCGGCAACTGATCAAATTTGACTTCAGGGGCGCCAAAATCCATTACTTCAGCAAAAATTATAAAGATAATGACAAAAATATCATTTTTAACTTCCGATTTTCAATGAAAACTGCAGCTTCAGGGCAATCACGAGAAAAATGTTCATTTCCGGGCACAGCTGTCAGGCTTTGCAGACCGGTTATGGGGGCGTTTCGAGATAGCAACCTCCTAATGAAAGGGGCCATAGGCTGCAAAAGATCAACCTTTAGCAAAATACCAATATTCGTTATTTTATAGGTAGACCTAGGCTTAAAATGGTGAGAAAGTATAAGATCTGTATCCCTGAAGGAGATTGGTAGACATAATAATTGTACTTTTATTTCAGACACTAACAGACAGCAAACAGACTGCGTACACCTACTACAGTAGGCCTTTTATCGTGTTGTTTGCATAATAGAATACACTGTCTGGATTCTGAGCTGTTAGGAAGTCTTAGATTTCTCACATTTTACAAGAAAGATTTTCAAAGTTTCATTTACCTTTCTCCAATCGAAACAAAGTCGACAACAAATTCTCCCCATCTTCCAGTTTTAATATTTTGATACCTTTGGACGCCATACCTGACAGGCAACAGCGCAGCCGACTGATAATTCAAGTGTGACTTCAATGAATATATATTTGATGCTGCACAGTGCACACTCACTGTGCTGACTAATATTGCAATGTATTTGCACAGGCCCTTTGTCAGCAAAAACTGGCAAAATACCAGCAATTTAAACAAAGCGATTTGGTTAACACATTTTATCAGCTTTACTATTCCTATTCCTTTCCGTTAATTGGTTCAGAGGCAAAGCCATTCCACACGGTCCTTTTTGTTGAAATGCCAATTGCCAACACCTCCACGTCCATTGAAAATGGCCCAAAAATTAAAAATAAGAAATCAAAACATTGAGGGTAAACGGAAAATTCAACTCGCGTCAGCTCTATTTAGTATCCAGTCTACTTTTTTCAATAGTACGAGCGCGGTTACGTTTCCACGTAATATTGCTTTTGCGTCTATCGTCAACTTAATCGCATTCAGTAATGGCGTTTGTCGTAGTTAAGTAACTGCAATATTCAAGTCAGCAACACAGAGTAGCGTGCTGCAACATGTAAGCTTTCACGATTGCCTTTACTTCATTGCTCATCAAAATTATAAGGGGAATATGTAGGATAACATATTTTGCGAGGCAAGCGCAATAATGTATGCATCCAGAGCGATGAAGTTAGCTGTTATTTTGATATGTTTTTATGAAGCTGATACAAGTTGAATTGAGGCTGACACGAGTTGATAGTATAGAAATATAAAAAAGAACAGAAGTAGTTTGTTGTTTATGCTTATGATATACCAAGAAAACCCATCAAAGTCTTACAGCATCATTTTATATCAGTTTGGATCATTTATGCCCTATAAGAATGCATCCAGAGCGATGAAATGGGCTGTTATTTTGACATGTTTTTATGAAGCTGATACAAGTTGAATTGAGGCTGACACGAGTTGATAGTATAGAAATATAAAAAAGAACAGAAGTAGTTTGTTGTTTATGCTTACGATATACCAAGAAAACCCATCAAAGTCTTACAGCATCACTTCATATCAGTTTGGATCATTTATGCCCTATAAGAATGCATCCAGAGCAGGCGCGGATCCAGACGGGTGCACGTAGGTCAAATGCCACCCCTAAAATTTTCGGTAAAATTTAAAGATGACGTCACTATAAAATCACGTCATCGTTCATTTGTTAATGATGAACTTATTTTGTATTTTGATCAAAATTATCATTCCTTTTTATCTTCTGTTCAATTATTTTTAACGATAAACTTTCAATATTTAATGTTCGTATTTATTTTTTAATAAATGATCGTAATCGTATTGAATTCAATGTTCAGCTTTTAACGTTTTGATTCCCTCAGAAGTTGTACTAAATTACGTAATATACTGAAGTCAAGCGGGGCTGCGGTGTGCTGCGGCAGTAGAAAAGACCCACACCAGCGTCACGACTACAGTTTTGCGGTCTTAAAAAAATCTATTGTTTATAACTCTGTCTATTGTTTCTGTCTCAAATTTTTTTAACAATTGACCTACCGTCGGCGAGCTCGTTGCCAAAGAGAAAACAGGACTGACCTACTCATCCGGGAGCTATTTTGACCGCCCATCCCACTTCTTTTGTGCGTTCGAGTCACCGATTGGTGAATTGGCTGAAAAAATAACAATTGACCTACCCACGTGATAGTTTTGACCTACAGAATTTGAGGAAATTTTGCCTGTGTTTCAGGGTCGTAATCTCAAAAATATGTTCGCAAATATGTTCGCAGAAATTGCACGCGTTGTGCTCAGTCTTGATATCTGATTGGATAAATTCAAAGTAACTTCACATGGCGGTTCTAGATATTTCTGCAGTTTTATTCAACGGTCTTGTTTTCGTGTGACTATCAGCGTTGAAGCATCAGAACAAATTCAAAGCAAATCTACTCTGCTATAAACCATGTTTATTGCAATGGTCATGACGACAGAGATTACCTATTTTATCAAGACTTTCTTTGAATTATTACGAATTGATCCCTAATCAACAACGAGATATTTTTGGAAGAATGAATTGGAAGGCAGATAGATTTACACGCAGAAATTATACGCAGTAATTAGAAATTGTACAAACTGGTAGAGAACTCGGAGGAAATGTGTAAGTACGTCTGTTATATAAATAACGTTGTTTATATCATTTCTACCTGAACTCAATTGTGTCGCAATTTCCAAGGTCGACAAAGAATAAATAAATTTGAACCTGACAAAAGCAACCAGAAAGAGGGCAAAGTCAGATAAGCCATAACAATTGTTTATAATTGAAATAATTGTGATTGTAGTTCTGATTTGATTTAATTTCGATTTACAGTGTTATGAGAATGAAATTTCAAAATTAAAATTGCGTGTCTCGAAACTGTAATTTGTCGTAGACATGTGTTCAAAGCATGTCACTACTGTGTTTGAATTTGTCACGCTATTGGATTCTTTTGACTGCTTGTCCGTCCTTTTTGGGTTCATTTTGCTGCTATTAGTCTCTTGCACATTGTTGCAAATCTAACCTGGCATCAAAATTTGAGTACCGGAAATAGAAAGCACAACAAGCCGGCCCAACTGTTAACATAAAATATAAGGCAATGGAACTCAATGCTACAACTATTTATCTTGAAAACTTTATACCTGGAATAGACAATGAACTTAGCTTTGTGGATTTCTTGATCAAAATGGTAAACTCACTTCAAATACCAGGACTGTAGGGATTTCTAATAAAATGGAACAGCTTATAATCGATATAAATCCCGGATAAATTCATCAATTTTATATAACACTACACCCTTTCAAGAGTGGATATCCACTTATAGTTCATATATGTATGTTTTATTTGTGGATTGTCATTTTTTTAATGTTGCAGATTGTAGCTGAATTGTATATTGGATATTAAAGACTAATTCTTGATGAAGTAAAGTTCAATATAATTATATATATTTAACTCAAAATAACCATTACAATTTAACATTTATTGTCATTGTATGTTTATCGTTATGTGATTTTTTGACTGACTCCTTTCTTCTTACTCAATCTTTCTTTGGTGTACAAAATGGGCGTGGCAAATGACGTAATTAATTTTGACCCCCATAAAATAATTCCTGGATCCGCGCCTGATCCAGAGCGATGAAATTGTCTGTTATTTTGATATGTTTTTATGAAGCTGATACAAGTTGAATTAAGGCTGACACGAGTTGAGAGTCATTTTGCAAAAATTCGCGAAAAGTTTAGATGATGTTCCTTTACTGTTCAGTAATAATAATAACAGTAATAATATCTTCATATATAACGTAAATTACGAAAAAATTGAATTGTTTCTCCCGTTCCCAACCAAAGTCGTAACTTTAAAATCAAACGTCCCACGCATAGAAATTCATGTTTTTTGGCGGGAAATGTGATTCAAATCACACGTGTCGTTAGATCAAAGAGATCAATTCTTTTATCGTTCGTTTTAACATGGATCATGGATTTTGATTAAAAATTTGAAATGGATCAATCCAGTCCAGTAATCTAGCATCAGTTGAAAAATTGAAAGAAGATGAAGTCAGTACTCTGGAATTGGAACGTAATCCCCTCATCATAGAATCTGGTCAAATAGAACAAACCAGTATTATACCTCAAGCAGCATGGGAATCTCTGTTTTCAAGACAAGATACCGAGTCAAGCGGGACAGCGATAGATCAAGATGCAGCTGAAAACCTTATCAGGCATTTCAGCTTGGCAACAACAACAACTTTTGTAGTGTGGAATACTGCTAGAATGGTTTTGGAAAACAGGTATGACAATTAAACAATTGTAAAAATGCAAACAAAACTACTTTGTGGGAATGTCTTGTTACTTGCGAGAAATCCTCTCAATTAAGGAATTTCTTACATCTCAGAACTATCTGATCTGAAAATTCATATTATGTTTAGAACAATGACGTACCGTACATAGCTTTGAATCAGAAGGTGTATGTCTACCAGCATGGGAAATCACAGCCCAAACCAAAGTTTGCAAAGTAAGTAAGCAGTCAGTTATATACAGATCCATCTCTGCAGCATACAGATTAAATATGAAATACAGTAGTAAGAAGACTACTTGAAGGGATGAATCTCAAAAAGTTTTTTGTAGTTTCCCAATTTTTGCCACCTCCATACAGCAACCACCTGTCTATTGCAGCCATGACAATGTTGTAGAAATGTACCATGTGACTTGATGTACTCATTGAATTATCCTTTGAAAGTGTGTTGTCTAAACAGGAAATGTCAAGGACCCTTCATAAGATTTATTTAATAACATACTTGTAATGGTAATTCCTGCTCCCATGAAATCCATAAACATCTAGTTAACCAATATATTGAGCTAAAGGAACACTTTCGTCATTCTTTTAAAAGTGGAAATAATGGAATGGCCTCTCTATTAACGGGACTTGAGGAATTTTTTATGAGAACGGCCCTTGAAAAAAACCTGAAATGGCCCCTGAAAAATATTGGGAAAACAAAACAACAACACAATCTAAAAATGATGTCAATTTTCTGAAGGGCGATAAAGAAGTGTAACTTTGAATACTATGACCTCCAAACATTTATAACTGTAGGCTACCATAGAATTTCATTTCAAATATTATATCTAGCTATTATTTCAAATACAAGTGAATATGAACAAAAAATATATATTAGTCGAATGCTAGTTTGTACCAAGTGATGCATTTGAAACATGACACATTCCATTTAATAATGATCAAGTATAAGCAGCAAATATTATAAAGTCAATAATCTTATAATCAATAGTTGTATATCATAAACTTAGAACAAACCCACTAATGACACACATAATAATCTAGAATACACCATAGCGACATCTGGAGGCTACGCAGTTGACCTCTCCTGAAAATCGAAAATGTGCAACATTATTCTATCCACACTAACCAAGAATAATTTACATAAAAAAATGGTCCCAACAAGGATGTTGAGAGTGGATAAATAGCATAAGTAGAAACAACATATAGCCTCCAGGGGTCATTTGAGTAGTGCTGATTACAGGGAGGTCAAATTTTGCTAGAAAGCTTGAATATAACACTATGTTAACAATGAAACAATCAATTATCATTTGCAGATATGAAGACCTGAATCTGAAGCTTTCCAGCGAGGTGTAAATTTGCTCAAGTGCATTACAGATATCAGAAATCCATTCAACATGAATCGCATACATGTATTATTGATGCATGAAAGGAAGGTACTACATTATCAAGTTGAATTTGTAACAATCTCTCACAGGATTAACCATTTGGTCTGTTATGTTTCTTGTGGAATGTGTGACGCGTGATGTGTAGAAAGTACAGATCATTAACTTAGTTATGTCTTTTTTGATAGCTAATTGAAATGGATGATGGTCGCCTCAATGACAACATTATAAATGCATGGTAAAAGATGCTGCAAGATTGATACCAATCTGATAATGGTTTCCAAGACATACTTTTGCAAAGAAAAATCCTTGAAACCAAAAACAAATTGGGCAACAGCAACAACTTGGCATGGAAGGAAAGTCAATAATAAAACTTTACGATACATTTCATGAAAAAATCCAGCGCTCTCTCTCTATAAATTCCGTCAGAACTTTTGAAAGAACTTAAAGTAGCCTATGATTACAACCAAAATATGATGTTGTTCAATATCTAATGAAAAGTCTGATCTCATCTTGCGGGAAACAATAGGTTGCAGGAGTCAAGTTTAAAACGTTTTGAGGGTATATTTAAAAGCATAAATGATGAATTAGGCCTACTTCTTCTTGCATTAGTTTATTGTGAAATATCATAGCCTTCCGGTAATTGCTCTCATAAATAAGAAATGTGAATTTTCTGCTGGGGTTTGGCTTATGAATCATAAAATAATATCAATTTTTATCCGATTCTGGATGTAAATAGTGTAGGATATAAGTTCAATGTGAAATAATCAGGGGTCATCAATAAACAATATTGCAGAGAAGGGTGATTGCACCCCTGAGAAGAAAGAGCGTTCCCTAGAAATGTTTTTGGGCAACAGAATTACGTTTCAGTAATAATTTGCAGACGATTGCTGGTGATATTTCGTTATTGGAGATCTCGGAAATTACATAACAAGCGTACAGTTGCGGGTACAAGGTGGAGGGGTACCAATCATCACAGTAGGCCTACAGATGTAGGCCTATCTTTAAATCGTCCCTGAAAAGGTTTGGCACTGGAGGCACACTAATAGTAACAAAAGCTCTACAAACATCAATTTTGCGGGCATTTCAATCAGCAATTTTAAAGAATCTGTTGCCTTGCTTGCTCAAACCACAACAACAAAAGCAGAGACTAGTGATCAAGAGGGGGAATCTTTGCAAGTAGCCTGGCGTACATAGAAGGTATGCGGGTTATTTGAAAGTGTACTGCTGAATACAGGGAGGGTCCAGTCTGACTCTGACTCTCTGAGTACTTCATGGATGGCCCTTGAACGTGTGATACTGTGTTATATTAAATTGGTTTTACTATTATATTTACGTAGTTTCCGAGAGTATTTCAGCAAAGTCCGAGGCAGTTATGTCTGTTAATGACTTTTTAAGAAGCAAAATTGACTTGAGCTCAAATGTCTCTGCTCTTTGGAAAAATAATTAATTCAAACTTGAAGGCTCTGGATAAATGATGATGTATCATGTTCTTTCGATGACGTTTTCTTTACAAAGCTTGTGAATTTCGCCCAACCCTTTGAAAATTATAATATGCTTGTTGTGTGATGTGGACAAACATCTTCGCAATATTACCCACATACAAATTAACTAACTAACTGACTTGAAGGTATTGCTTATTCTGTTATTGAAGCAAATTGGGGAATTAGAATATGAAGAAATCAACGCCAATAACGAAGATAAGAATGTCAACTCGCGCTAGGCTCATGTCAACTCGTGTCAGTTCGAATTCAGACAAACTCACTTGAATGAATATTTTCACTTATCCATCTCATCTCAGTTAAATATATCTTCTTCAGAAAAATAAATACTTTGTTGCAGATGAGGCTGTACTGATTCCATCATTTCAAACAATTTTACATTGTGTTTCCAACAATTTCATTCTTACAAAGTCTGGAAACTGCAAAGTTTAAACCGCCATCGCCATGATTAAAACCTCAATATGAAGTTATGAACGTCAACTAAAACGCTAAGTAGCTTTACGCAGAAAACGCAACCGCGTCGATAGCATTGAAAAAGTAGACTGGATACTAAATAGAGCTGACGCGAGTTGAATTTTCCGTTTACCAACATTGAGCCAAAATTTCTGGCAGCGAGGCTGCTGGCAAATGCTAGCAGAAATGCAAAAAACCGACATTGGAAATTCAATTTCAATTTTCAAATTTAGTCGGATTCGAAGGATTGGTAATCTGTTCGTACTTTATGAGAGCTGTATCTTTCGTCCAGTAAAATCTGCAAGGCTTATTAAATTCGAAATTGAATTTTCAAAAAGAATATCAGATCAATTTACGAAATATGTCGATAATGCCGTGAGTATAGAGTATATTATATAGGCATGTAGGCTAACTATGTAACGCCTAGTCACACGGTCTTTCCCAGTGTACGGTCTACCGTCTGGCATCTTCTTAGTCCGTCTACCAACAATTTAATAGAATAGGATGGTCATTAGGACTACCTAGATAAGACATTTTAAGTGTCAAGTTTTTGTATGAATTTTATTTAGAATAGAACTTAGATTATAATAGGTCTGGTAAAAAAGACAAGCAGGGGTGGCACCAGGATTTTCCCGACGAGGGGCTGACATCCCCGACAGGGAGGCTATGCCAAATTTCCATGTTACATAGAAACAATTTGGCAATAGTCTCTAATACTGGAATGAAGCTAATTCCTATTGTATTTTACGAAATATGTTACAAAAAAATTCCCCGACAGAAAATGTAGTCTTCCCCGATGGGGGGGGCTAAGCATCCCCGATGGGAGGGCTGTAGCCCCCCTGCCCCCTCTGGTGCCACCCTTGAAGACAAGTGAGATAAGTTCCACTGTTAGTGCGATTGGGCCTACACGGTATCCGGTCATAACGTCCAGTCAGGACATATTCCATATTTTTTGTCTACAATAACGTCCATATTGTTAAACGTCCAATTGTCAAAGGTCAACCAATATCCATGGATAGTAAAGTTGTCACAGTGGGAAGTCCAGTCACTGTTTTCATTTCTAGTTTTATAGCCTAACATTTGCAAAGATTATTTAAAGGCCAATCGATTATTTTCATTAGTAATTTGACCGAAGATTTTATTGGAACTTTCGAAAACGAATGATAGGAAATTAGACTTAGGGGTGAGACGATAATGAAATTTACCGATGTTTGATGGCGATTAGTTAGACATCGATTAGTCATAACAATCGGTCGATTAATCGGTTTTTGTCGATTATTTCCCATCCAAACAAATCAAGGCAAAGGAACGGGAGAAAACACATAGGCCAAGTCCTAGATCATGAATTTGTAGGCCTAATACAAAATTACAGTATATATGCACATGCCAAGTCTGCAATTTGCTGAATAAAACAAAATGGAAATATGGTTAGGTTTTTTTAAATTTGATGATAGCCGTAGTTTTCTTGTCCACACAACTGAGTGGGCGGGCAACGAAGCGAATTTTTCCTATAAATAGTTTGTGTATTTTTCCAGCTCTAAGTCATTCAAAATAATGAAAATAAAATCTCTGTGCAAACATTTTTTAAACATCAAACTGTGTAAACATCAAAAATTAATGTGTCAGCACGCACAACAACTTTGATTATTTTCAAAACTGTTTCCCACAAGTTAAATCTCGACGACCGCTTTTTCTTTTTCAATAAGATTATTCATTCAACCATGCTCACATGTTTTATTCATCAATGCTAATGTGTTGATCTTTTTCACTTTATAACAATAGAAGGTGTCAAGTGGCATGACGAATCATTTGCATGTTTTGAATAGGTTTTGAATTAAATTAATAAATTTTTGAATAAAGAAATTTTGTTTTGAATTTCATAATCTGAAAACAATCGGTTAACCGATTGACAAGGTGTTGATTTGTCAATTTCGATTATTTTCCGATTAGTAAAATTGGCGTGGATGATCGGTAAAACCAGTTGTTTGCAGAACAATCGTCTCACCCCTAGAAATTAGTAAACAATATATCAAACATGAGAATTTTCAGACTTTTGGCGGATTTCAGACTATTTTCGGCCTTGTGAAACTCTAGTTATTGATTTTTGCCATTGAAATCGATTGAAATTTATCAAAATATCCTAGATTTCGGACAATTTTTGAAATTTGAATTCTGAAGTCTGATATAGGGCCTATGTTTGGTAGGTATTTATCGATTATAGTTTATGGAACTTTCGATAACAATGAGAAACAAACCACGAAACATACTGGTCTACTTTTAAGCCGATTGAATGGAGCTCTATATAAAAACTGGACTAAAAGGAATATCTAATTTCCTTGGAGCTTGTCTTCTCTATGAAATCAATGTAAACAGTAAATGTTAGCTTGGTTGTTTTAATCGTTTTGAGGGCATGAATTATTTGATGGGATGAAAATTAACTTTAAGAAGTAAACAAAAACCGTTATCTTTCAAAGTAACGATAGTCGGTAATCATTTACGGTTTAGAACATTGTCTCTTTATAATTGCCTGTCGATATTCTTGCTATTGTTTTATTGTTTTATACCATTAACAGTGTCTTAATATATAACAGATAGTTCTGTTGGAATTATGTTATGTTATGTAATGAATATCCTTGATCTGTCTAAGATCTATCTATCGAAGTGATCTATCTAATATTGTTATGCTAATCAGTATGTGACGATTTGCATGTGTGTTTTTTTTTCCTGTCTGTTAGTGAGAGCCTTGAAGTTGGTCGGCTTTATTATACTCTTATGTTTACAGTTTTGTCGTACTTTCTCGTGTCTGACGATCTACGCTAGATAATATAATTTTAACAAGTTCATCAATTTTTAACACCTTTTCCCACATTGTATTCAAATAGTAATAATAACTAATAAGAAATTTCTAATTACAAGAACGAGTAACTTTTACATATATTCAATCAAAGTAGTTAATAATGAATTGCTAGGTATTAAAGAAATGGAAGTGCTGACATCCACTCACATATACAGCCTACCATTCAGAGTTTGTTTATATTTAGACATATAGATGCTTCAATTGCTGTAAAAATTGTATTTCTATGCCTTCCTCTAAATTTGCTTTTTGAGTAATATGAAAATGTTAAGAAAGTTTGTATACTGAAATTACAATTTTGTTAAGATAGTTTCAATACTGACGGATTCTAAACTTTTTTATAAAAAATACATATAGTAGAATTGTCAAAATAATGTTGTTGGTATTCTTTATTTAATACTGTATACTGTAAATTATTAGTTGATTCAAAAATACTGTAAACTCAATACTATACCTTCCTTGTCGCTGATGTGCAATACAATAAATTCTATGAAACACAGTAACTGAAATTACAATAACATTTTTGTCACCTTGCATGAACACAACCCTCCAACAGAGTATAAATGTGATCAAAATTGCATTACCAATCATTCTCCTAGTAGAATTCAGCTACGTAGCAAGTTTTCACTGTTCTATTAATGCAATTTTGACCATGGCCGAACTATGCATAATCTGCACCAACGAAGTCCGTCAAAGGCAAGAAGCGCTGTGTTGTGAACACTGTGGGAGTTGGCAACATCAAGCGTGTGGAACTGGTGTTAGCAGAGAAGACTATCGAAGGGCTGTGAAAAAAGGTAATTTCACGAATTCAACCTAACTTTGTTTTTATTATTATAGCTTTTAGTTTTAGCATAAATGAGATATTTATCTCATTTTCGTGGTGCTGTCTGCATGTATATTTAAACTTTTTTTACATTGTGCTAGTAAATGCTATATCTATCCTTCCTAAGGTGTTAATATCAAATGGAGCTGCTTATCTTGTCTGTTGGATGCTGAACCGATGGACGTTGAACCTGTAGCCCGACCAGCCGAGAATGAATCTTGTCCGTTTGATGGTGATCAACCTATCAACGATGAACCTGTGGCCCGACCTGCCGAGAATGAATCTTGTTCTTCGATGGTGATCAACCTATCAACAATGAATCTTGTCCGTTGGTCGATCAACCTGTGGCCGAAAGCAGTCGGATCTCTATTAGCTTTGACATCCCACGAGTCCCTGGCAGACAAGATTCCACAATCCTGGTCAGATGAAGTTGACCCTGTCAAATACACTGTTGTCACCTATGGGTTTCTCGGAAAGGAAAAGATATGCTTACTGACAACCATGGGTTCACTCATACAATTAAGGTACATAGGCAACGCGGGAACAGAGTATTGACCTGCAGCGTTAGAAATAAAACTATATAGTGCAAGGCATCAGTAACCCAGGCAGATGGAATATTCACTGCTGGTCAGCAGCCACATTGCCATGGAGGGAGATTAGGTGTACCGGTAACAGTCGCCAGCACTACCAAAAGATATAGATTTTGTGGCAGACGAAAGTCATATGCCGTCGCAATTTTTGAGAGCGGACATAACAGTTGGTGACAGCAGGCATCTGGATTTTGCAACGGACAATATGATCAAGCTCTTATCAACTTCAAAAACCCGGTACATTGATGGCACATTCAAGGTAAATTATCATTATAGATCCCCGTCCGTCTACATGATTGTATTGTATATCAGAAATATCATTTTTAACAGCTCTATTTGAGATGTAACATAATATAGTTAACGACGTGTAGATGCGTATTTTTATCAAGTACTTTGCCCACTATTATAAATTAAATATATTCATCTATTTCAGGTTGGCAAAGCACCATTTAGCCAACTCATGTCTGTCCATTCCTTCATTTGCAGTGGTGACTGTGCCAAGCAAGTTCCGTTGGCATTTGTCCTTCTGTCGTCAAGAAGGAAGAGGGATTACAAGAAGGTGTTGAAGGAGCTGAAGAGTCTGACGGTAACACAGAATGACGCTGAAGTGGTAATGGACTTTGAAAAGGCTGCGTGGACAGCCATCCCGAGAGTTTTCCCTGATGTATTCATTCAGGGCTGTTTGTTTCACTGGAGTCAGTGTGTTTGGCGTAAAATTCAAGTAATTGGTCTGGCATCTGCATACAGGCATGACATTGGCACAAAAAAAGCTATGCAAAAAGATCCTTGCGCTGCCTTATTTGCCACGTGAACACATCACTGTGGCTTTCACCAAGCTCGAAGCATTGGCAGCAACAGAAAAGTTGAAGGAGCTAATGAGGTAATTCAACTTATGCTCAATCAGTGCATTCAATAATGTTATATTTGAATTAGTCATTTGAAAGTAAGCATGAAATTGTCAAATGAAAAAAAATATTCAATTACATGTGACTCACTAGAAATACATAATACATACGGTAATGTTATTTTACTATTTACACTCTGCTATTCACTAGCATTGAGCATTATTCAATTGCCAATCTTAAATTTTATATTCATAATTCAAACTATTATTGTTATATATTCATATTGATATTTCATACATAAATTATTTCTTTTATTATTCCAGTGGATATAAACGAAACATTCAGCCCGTCATCATTGAGTGTCTTCAATCAAATGGTCAGAACCAACAACGATGTAGAGGGATGGCATGGTACTCTCAATCGCAACGCCAATAGAAGCAACCTCACGTTTTATCTACTTGTCCGACTTCTCCAAGAACAGTCTGATCTGATAGATATTCGGCTCAGGTTGATATCAGCTCAAAAACTTCAGCGCAGACAGCGGAAGCAATATTGAATGTTACCAGGCCAGCTCCACTTCATTTGGAAGGAATACACCGACAGAGATCTAAGCGCCAAACAGCTGCTGGAAAAATGTTCTCATCTTGTGCCTAACCCAACCTGAGATTCATTCTTCACCAGTCAAATGTCACTGCTGAAAATTCAAGCCTGTTTGCTTACTGTCTTGGTCTCACTTTTTTTTGTCTGTATCTACCCTACATCTACCCCTGTCTCTCTTAACCTGCATCTATGTATTGTCCATATCTATATCAAAATCGCTATTTCAAGCTAGTTTAAGAAGCATAATATTCGTTACACAACTTACTCCCTTACCTTCAAACTTACTAAAATAGCGTGATAAAATAATTCATAGGCTATAATTCTTAATAAGGAAGGACACAAGGAACACTGGACGTTGTAACCTTAGGACTGGACATTATAACCTAGGACTGGACGTTATGACCAATGACTGGACGTCTTGTAAATGGACAACGTCCCAAATGGACGGTACAACTGGAACCACAAACCGACCTACACACTACGAATTATGAAAATCTGAAAACTTACTGGATAGGCTACTGCATTGGACCCTAAATTACAGTAACTTTCAAATTTCAAGGTGCATTTCAGTAGTTTTTCAGTAGATTGAGAAGGATCTAGATCCAAGTGTCTTGTGATTTTAAGTATGTTTTCAGTACCCAATCCCATTCAAGTATGTTTTTAGTAGGTTTTCAGTAGCGATTCATATATCCAAGATTCATTGTGATATAATGATAGTAGATTTCATGATGTAACGCCAGATATGTCCGGTGTAAAATGTACCTGATTTTCAGAAAAATTTGGCGTACAGATTGTCAAATCCTGGGAATTTTCTATAGTTGTCAACTAATTATTAGGGTATCTTGGCTTAGCGTGAAATATGTTTTTGTGTGGCATGAAATTTGGCATGAGAAGGCTAGCCTACGTACATACATACGTAACATGAAGATGTAGGTACTAGATTAGCCTAGCTGCCTAAGTGGATTCCTTGTAGCCTACTGGGAAAACCATATATTTACGCCTATTTCATGCCACCCCAAGTCATCATTCAAAATGCTGCAAAATATGCCAACAATCAGTTGAAAACTATAAAATACATCCCAGGATATATTGGAGTATCTGTAGGCGTACCTCAAAACAAAAAGCATAATATGCATGGAATCCACTATGGCCTAGCTAGGTAGAAACAGACGGTGTAATCTGACTAATATAGCTGACTTGAGTTTCTTTTCCATTATTTTATTTTAGTTCCCAATGTTTGATGTTGGAGATTTGATTAAGAAACTGTGGTACTTGATCAATTCTTTATTTTGGTTTTTAATTGGTTGGCGTGAAACAATTAATCATTCAAATAAAACAGACTCTAACGATATGGCTGTTAGTAATCAAGATGAATCAAAATGTCCTTGGTGTTTACAAATCAACACAGTTAATGTCGACAGCCGAAATATTGCTGACGTCACACCTTCAATTACCTCTGCTGTAGAAAGTGCCGCATTCATTGCAATTGATGCCGTATGTCTTATTTTGTTATTGTTTGTTTTCAATTACTTTTCTGTCAAAATAATTAATTATTATGCAATATGGAATGCGTAAGAGGACTGTAGGCCTATATACAGATCGTAAATTTACCAAGTTCCATATCTCATATATGAATTACATGAACATCTATTTATTTATAAACAAAAATTAGCATTAACTGAATCATTTATGTTATAGCAGTCTTTGTACATTTTCTCAAGTGCGTTTATAGATATGTATTCAAATTAATATCATGGAAGCTATTCCTTTAAATTTTGCCCCAAATTAATCTGTATAGCTTTTTCAAAAAGCACCCTGACCATTCACAGTTTGGAAACAATTCAATAATTTTGTGATACAATTTAATGCATGCTTCTTTCTTGTTATAGGAATTTAGCGGCTTAGGTGATAGAAGACTACTTTCTGCAACGTAAGTTTTGAATAAAATCGAGGGGTGTTGATAAAATGATCAATATTTTTTCAATTAACAAAATGAAATGAAAAGTTGGGAAAAGCTCATGAACTCTGCATGAAATATGTTATATTTGTGAAGTTCATTTTTCATCCATACAACAATGAATCACATTTTATGATAGATAAAACATATGTTTGTTTACTTGTCATGATTAATTAAAAGATGAAACATATTAGGATAATTTTGTACATACATTTAAAGTAAAATTGTAGGCTAACCTATAGTGTATGTTGAATTTTCCCAAAATTGCTAGCCTTACTTGTAAGAAATCTCAATGTCTTGGCTTTTGATCATAGTTAAAGTGTATATCCCGGATATTGGGAGATTGCTTCTTTAGATAGAGAAAAAATTTTTGTTCGTACATGACCTTCTTGTGTTTTTACTTTACACGATCATTTCTCGTTCAAAAATGCAGTCAAAGTGACGATTTTGGGTTAATTTTGTGTCTCACTCTTTTTCCTCGAACAGGAACCCGTTTATTTTCAACAAGAGAGTTTACACCGGAAAAAACACTGAACTTTTTAATTATTTGTCTCTAAATAAAACCCGCTAAACCAAATGACAATCTTCTTTTGGAATGAAATTTTCAACGTTCAGCTGAAGATTTAGAACTATATTTGATCAATATTCAAGATACAGGTAAAGAGATATAAGCCTCTAAAGTCAAACGTTTTTAGTTTTGGAATTTTCTCACTCAAGTGCTCACACGATTAACACCTCTTTCCGGCTTCGTCTAAGCATAGTCGGCATAGTTGATGCGTATTAAAAATAGTCACACACCTTCAATAACCAGCGGTGATAACCTGCTGGTGTTAATCGTGTGAGCACTTGAGTGAGAAAAATCCAAACCTAAAAACTTTTTAACTTTAGAGGCTTATACCTCTTTACCTGGATCTTGAATATTGATCAAATATAGCTCTAAATCTTCAGCCGAACGTTGAAAATTTCATTCCGAAAGCAGATTGTCATTTGGTTTAGCGGTTTTTTATTTAGAGACAAATAAGTAAAAAGTTTAGTGTTTCTTCCGGTCTAAACCCTCTTGTGGAAAATAGATGGGTTCTTGTTCGAGGAAAAAGAGTGAGACACAAAATCGTAACTTTGACTGCATTTTTGAGGGGGAAATGGTTGCGCAAAGTAAAAATACAAGAAGAACATGTAGCCTACTGATAGAAAGTTGTTCTCTATCTAAAGAAGCAATCTCCCAATATCCGGGATATACACTTTAAATTGGAAACAAACTTCCTGCAAAATGCAATGTATAAAGTTTTCAGTTCAATGTTCATGATAACCGCGCCCCTGCGAAAAGATTCAATTGTTCAAGGCTTTATTCACAAACAATAGTTCATGTACCTCTCCTGATCTGTTCAAGAACTAAAGACTGTATTTTACCATAGGAATTGTGTAAATGCTAATTTTGTTAAGCTTATAGAAATCCACATCTATTTAAGCTATTGATATTTTATTACAGCAATGTTGATGATCGTTATACTGCCATATCAGATGTTGCAAATAGTCGATCAATCCTTGCACTGGGATTATCATGTTTTAAGAAAAGAACTAAATGCCACTGCAAAGTTAACACGGCAAATGATATTTCAGATGAGACTTCTTCGTGTAGCCATACTCTTTCATACACATCAAAGACATTTAATATCCTAATGCATAGTAGCACTGGCTATATGATAGATCCAGATGCTAGCTCATTTCTAGCTCAACATGGATTTGATTTCAATCATTTATTTCTTCATGGTATCAAACTTCCAAAGAGAGTAGCGACAAGCGAGGTACGTGTGTCACTGTTCTACTGTCAAAACCTATTATAACAGTCACCTCTATACAGCGGCCACCTGTCTATAGTGGTCACTATTAGTATGTCTAGAATGGTATTTTCTATTGATATGAATTAACCCTGTGTATAAAGACCACCTGTACATAATGATCAATCAACCTGCCCTGTATCAAAATTACTTCAAATGATGCTCTGACATATCTCCAGGGTCTTACAAAAGTTTTAACCTTCTGGAATCCTAGAATATTTCTATATGATTAATAGTGAATGTCATATTTGCAATGATTGACTCACAATTTGTATTTTTCTGTTCTTTGCAATGTTTATCGACTAGATCCTAACGAAAACTTTCAAAATTCTTACATAAATTGTTTTTGATTCATATTTTAGATCGATGATTACAACCATTTGGAAGTACATTCCATATTCTCCTCGATCTTTAAAGCAAAAGTCCCACTCATTCTCCACAATGGATTGTTGGATCTTTGCTTCATTTATAGCAATTTCTATGGAGTTTTACCTCAGAAGTTATCTACGTTCCTTGCAGATCTCAGTGAGATGTTCCCAAATGGAATTTATGATACAAAATACATTTCCATGTTTCATTCAAAATACCATTTGACACAATTAGAGTATATATTTAAAAAATGGTAAGATTTATGAGGTTATCTTTATATATATAATGTGGTGTAAGTTGTCTTGCTGATTGAATATAGGGCTCAATGCTAGGCTATACAGCAGAACTTTAAATAATATATAAAATATGAAGTCAAAAATCAGACAATCATTTTTGCTACTCAAAGTTTCACGCCAAGGCGATCATCAGGCATTGAATAAATTGCCTGTTGATTGCCTTGGCGTGAAACTTTGAGTAGCAAAAATGATTGTCTGATTGAGATTATCTTTATATATTTTTAAACCTCTAAGATACCCCAGTTCATGAACTGTATGAAAAAGCTCATAAAAGTCTGTTCTTGAATTGTTTATAAGGTGTCCATGAACATATTTTTAAAATGTTTATGAAATGTTTATGAACCCAATAATTTTGTTAACATGGGGTGTTGGTCCTCTCTATGTAATCTAAGAACCACCTGTAGGTCTATATAATGGTTATTCCACCTCTTATGTCCAGATTTTCTGTGTGATGCCACTCAAATATTTTATGGTTTAATTCGATTGTCGAAGTAGAACTATATGGCTGATAATATCAAACATTGATGATATCCCTTTGTATTATAACGAAAATGATTTGATCAATCTGATTGGTTTAGAGTTTGACGCCAAATCACCAAAACTAGGTTCGAAAACAAAATCGATCTTAACAATTTGAACTTGATATGACGAATGAATGAGAATTTCCAATTTGAGCAGGAGTTTAAAAACATTTTATGAGCAAGAAAGTCATTTAATTGTAGATGCTTATAAAAGTTATGCTAGTTATAATACAAAGCAATTAGCGCACAATTTCCTATGAGTTATTGATATTTGGTACACTCGATTCACTTCAGAAGAAAACTCGAAGGCAAAAATTACTCGTAATTTTCCGATTTTTTCTCTTTTTCTCCTTATGTGCCTGTTTTGCGCCAAATATCAATATCTCAAAGGAAACTGTGCCCCAATTAATTAATATTTCATGAACATTTAATTAAAACTGGGCTGTTCAACGTTCATGAACTGGTTTCACAGGAGTTGCTTTTTATTGTTTTCAGTTTACAAGACAATCACAAAAGATTCTCAAGCGATAAATCAAGTACTTCTGTCCGTTGTAAATCAGACAAATCCAACAGCAATTCAATTACTTCAACAATTTGTTGTCCATTACCACGTAATACAAAGCAATCAGAAATACAGAAATTATGTAATCAGTTTATGGTAAGTCTTTGGACCAATATTATTGTTTACTATTTATCTTGCCATTTACTAGGTCCAATTTCACCCATTTGCTTAGTTAGTTATTTATATGTTTTTACTATGACATAAGCCAATAATAGGCCTATGCTGCCTGTCTCAGTAATTTTGGACTTTTTTGTTTGTGTACTTTCGTACACAATGATTGATTAAAATCAATGGAATGATTAAAATACTGTTCTAAAACTATCAAATGATTCCTGGCAGGCAGTGGCAAGTTGCTTGGTTGATCAAGTGTGCACGAAATATAGATGATAAAGGAACGTCAACACTAACCGAAGCATCATCATCATCATCATCATTTATTGAGTAAAAACTTATAAGCTATTTCCGGCTTTTTTACAAAGGGCTCATATCATAATACATACAGGATAATGCATTTAATTAAAAAAAAAACATTAATATAAAGATTAAATGCTAATTAATTAGAATACATGGATATAATTATTTTTTCGATAGAGATAGATATGATTTACATTTTTCTTTATAAGTGGCACTGTCAGCAATCGCTTTCATCAAGGATGGCAGACCGTTCCACAAACAAGCACCTGCTGATTGGAAAGAGTTACGGTGGCTTTGTTGCATTCGTTCTAAAACAATTAAATTATTTCTAGCAAATTGATTGGTTGATTGATTGTGGTGCAAGATTTATACACAAAGGAAAGCGCCAACATGGAACCATTGTTTGTAGTTACCCAAAGCAAAAAATAAAATTATTCTTGAATGTTCATTGTATATCATTGTGCGTTGACAGTGTAACCTTCTAATAAACTGTTTGATATTCGTACATCTATCATCAACTGTGTGTTAATATTTTATTAAAATTTATCAGCTTTTGTTTTCTGTTTGCAGAGAAATGGTCATTGCCAAAGTGATAATTGTAAAAAACTTCATAATGTTGACTTGATCCTAGCACAAGAAGGACTAAATAAATTATCAAAACAGAAGAAAAAGAAAAGGAAATTAAGTAATGGATCATCAGTTGGAGTAACACAATGTATTGTAGATTTAGATACATTGAACAATCAACAAACAAGTCATCAAGCAGGCATCGATGCGTTTATGACAGGATATGCATTTGCAGCGTATCTTGGTCAATTAGAAGAAGAGAAAGTAACATGTAAAGATTCACCGTATCGTAATCGTTTGCCTCTTTCAAGAAAAGATATTCCATTGCAAATAATTAAAAGTCATTTTTCATGTACATCAAATGTACATAATCGTAATTCTAATCTGTTAACAAGCCAAGATGAGATCAAATAGGGCATTACAAATTTGTTCAAGCTGTACATTTTTGCCATTATATTTTAGTTGATTTGAATGTATGAAAATATTTATATCGATTTATAATTCTGATTCTTATATAATATTAGGTGAACAGATATCTTTGAAAGCGCTTGCTTTGATTTCAACATACAGTAATGATTTGATTACTGTACAATATCCAACAAAAATTAATTTATTCATAGTAAAGGAGAACATTGTTTCGGTTTCGCCATGCCAAATGGAGTTCATGAAGTACATAAAAGTAATTATTCATAAAAGTTCATGAACCTTTCATGAACAGTTCATGACCTTTTACAAATAACTATTTTTCTGTGTTTATGAACACCAGAACGGTCATGAACTAAGTTCATGAAAAATTGGGCCATTCAATGTTCACGAACCGTTCATGAGCTGTGTTCATGAACCATTCATGAACGGTTCATGGAATTTTCACAGGGGATTATTTCTGAGTAAAAAACTGACAATTGATAGGGTTATGTATATACATTGACTTGCTCCAAGTCTCACTTATTTTTATGACGATTTTGATATGTTGGTAAGTGTCTCTTACCAACCATCAAATATCGGCACATCAAAGTAAGCGGGACTTGGAACCAGTCAAGTATATACATAGTAAATTGATTACAATATTATTAAACAAAATATCTTGGAGATGTTAAGAAACAGTACAGTGGTACAAGTAAAATTGAGCAAGAAATAAATTTCAGAATTGATTATAAAAGGTAGAATAGATTTACTTAAAGGGGCAAGATTGACCGGCGACCGCTGCGAGCACAAGTTGAATTTATGCTTAGCGTAATTCAACCGTCTCGCTTTGAAACTATTGTTATAGGCAGGCCTAATCTGTTATAAATTCATGTCAACAATGTACATTGTGTTATGAACAATAAACATGCACGTGATCCTAAGTGCGTAGCGCCTGCCGGTCATTTTTGCTCCTTTAAACACCAAACTTTTAAGGAATCCTTTTTGATATTTAATAACAACTCAATGCTAGCCAAACACAAAAATAGAAATACCAAAGGTGTTCGTAATAAAATGACGAATATCTCTAAAACGGCTCACAAGAGCCATAAATAGTTTATATGATGCTTACAGAATTTTCCAATGTTTGAATTTATTAGTAAACATATGCATTATAATTATAATAGCTATAAACATTGATGTTAATGTACTACTTACTAAAACATACACAAGTTTCGGAGCAAAAACACTCCATATAAACAAATGAAAACGTTGTGCAAAACATTGAATTGTAAATAATGTCACTTCTAAACAGCTTGATGCCAGCCAAATTAATAATAGGATTGGATCATATATTGAATGTTTGTGATCCCTATAATAACCAAAACAGAAATACAATAAATAAGTAAATAATAAGTACCTAATACAGTCAAACCTGTTATAACGGTCACCTCTGTACAGCGGCCACCTGTATATAGTGGTCACCCTTGTCATGTCTAAAATAGTATTTTCTATTGAATCAGACCTGTATATAAAGGCCACCTGTCTACAGTGGTCAATTTATCTACCTCTCGTAGCTGGCTGTTATATACAGGTTTCACTGTACCTATAAATCAACTTGAAATCTATTTTATAAGCCACTCGTAACTGAACCAATCCAGACTAATAATGCAAATCATGTGTATACAAAACAATTATTGTGATAATTAATGCAAACAATCAGATATTCATATTTACTACAAATAATTTCACGCAGCTGGCGATCATCAGCTAATCGCATGATGATCGCCAGGAGTTAAACTATTAGTAGCAAATATTTATGCCTGATATTTTGTGCATATTATCATTATAAACTAAGCTCTGCATTAATCGCATTGAGGCTTGATCACTACCAAAGCAGCAAAATAAATACCTTGATATTATAAAACAATTATTAAATATTATTTTAATAGAAATATTTTTTCTAATCCATGATACATCACTAGCTGAGAGTAGATCCAATAATAAGCCTCATTATATTAAAGGTGTTAATAACAGCGATATATATATTGACAGAATTAACTACAGAGAATTGAGATATGATGGTAATGCTACTGAGATGGCCACTAAAGACAGAAGGTTGATATAATATATGACTGACATGGCTGCTATAACAGGTTAGACTGTTTAACAGCTACTGGTAGATTTGAGCATTTACAAAGGTTTTGATTTTCAAAACAATCGTAATCTATAAATAAGTAAATAAGTAATAAGAACTATAACCCTTTGAATTTATGCTGGATTCCTGTAAACCGGAATGCTGCACTTCGAAACAGCCTTGTTGATGTTTTTGTACATCCAATGTTACTCCAGGCATGGGAAAGTTCTCCGAAAAAGCAGATTTTCTGGATTTCTATCCGTTTTAAAACAAAGGAATTCCATATGAAACTTTGGTCCAGCTTTGGTGTAGTGGTTAGGGCTTTGGATATCTACCCGCAAGGGTCTTAGATTTGAATCCCTGACAGAAGCATTATTGGTTGGCGCTGCCAGGAAGGGCATCCGGCCATCAAATGCACAAACAAATGCTTCAAATATACTGATCAATTAACCAACCACCCCGGTGAGAAAAAGCTTCAAGCTCAACCCAGTTTGTGGATAAATGACAAATGCAACAACAACAAAAATGTAATTGTAACTCAAGATGACCTGTTAACTTTTTAATCTGATCCTTTGTTTGCCAGTATTCAGTAAAACGTTCAAAACAAATTTTATCACAGCCAGGTCCCATTTAGCTAGACTCGTGGTGCATTGGTGCTTGGAGAAAACAATCACCATTGAACATATACATTGTACATACCTCAAGAAGCTAAGTAGACCAAAGAATGCTAATACGTGTCCTGTGTACGTTGACAACAGTATAAACAATGCAGCAATTATCATATTGACATCTGACATTCCAACAAAGGCAGCACTGACATCTATTGTTGCAAAACTAATTGAATTTCCTTGAGCGTAAAATAGTGCCTTTCCAAGCCAAATGTAAGATAGATAAACAAAGGCATAGCTTCCAGTCACTGTTATCAACCTGAAAGCAAAGCACAGTTTAAGAAAATAATGTATACATACACCATCCCCAACATTTTAGATCAAATAGGGGGATTCTGGGGACACATTCTCAATAGCCTCAATATTCACAGCATTTTAGTTTATTCCTGATGAGCTGTGGATGAAAAGTTCATGAACTAATAAAAGTTCTGGAATTTGTGTAGGGTATAGTTTACATGTTTGTGTATGGTTAACTTAACACAATAAAGCTTTAACTCATAATGAATTTTATTTTCTGACGGGAAGATATGTCTACTGTAATAATATTTTTACTGGAAAACATGTTTTTGTACGCCAAAGTTTTGCACAGCATCAAATTCCAAACGCCTTAATGCACCAAAATATTATTTATTTAGTTGAGTTCATGTTTGAGTTTGACCGTAGCAGGTTTGAAATTTTTGCGTTGAAATTTTTTGCCAAATAGCTTTAAGTGAAACATTCGTGTTTTTCTGATAGGTCCAGTCGCAGATATGAAAGAGTAATATTTTTGTGTCAAAAATTTACGCCAAATAGCTTTGGCTCAACAATTAGGCCTATCCATTAATTCATTTTATTTTATGAGGGAATCCAATCAACAGCAAGTCTTACAAGGGACCCTCCCCTAAACAGTTCAAGTTAATGTATGCATGAAATGCTATTTGTTTGTCAAGAGCTGACTTGTAGTTGTCTACTCACACATCAGAGTATGTGTATCCCCTATAAAAACAGTTCATCTCGGTTCAATGGACCAATTTTCATAAACACTTCACAAAACGTTTATGATAAGCAATTGTTCTCCAACTGCGTACAGATGTTCAAGAAATGTTCAGGAGCTCAGTAATGTTTGTTTTTTTTGCGCATAGACTATAGGCTAATGCTGCTATCAAGCAGCTAAGTGCAGTTTGTACACATCAAAATTCAATATAGATCTTTGTACCTTGGCAAACTGTAAAATAATCAAATCAGTATTAAAAATACCTTGGTGCTGCAATTCTCTTATAAATAAACAGGAATACCAAGACAAGAGTCAACCATGTAATATTATGAACTCTTGCTAATAAATTAACCATAAGTGTTCCACCAGCAATTAAACCATCAACAAATTTAAGATCTTTTCCATCGGACCAATCTTTTACACCTTTGATCACAAGAATAATGACTAAAAGAATTACGCATCTACTTTCTGTTAATCCTTTATTATTAGATACCAAACACGAGAAATTAAATAAATTGTTTGTTGTTGACTGATACAAATAAACAAGTATCAATCCTAATGAGAACAGAACGCAGTTCGACTTATCGTAGCTATCATAACAATTCAAGGCAGTTTGTATGGATAATGATATAACAGATAATATTGTAAGCCAATGTATATTACTCGGTTCTCTGAGAATATCTCCCAAGTCTTTATTGCCGATAAATTTAACACCGCTTTGATTCCATGATATTATTAAACGAAATAACACCAACAAAATAAAATGCTGAAAATATCTACTATAAGATAATGATTTGTGCTCTGTAGATTGTTTACACGATTTATAAATTGTTGTATTGGTTTGAGTAGTAAAACTCAAGAATGAAATTAAAAGGAGTAATGTTAATACCATAAAATACCAAGTCTGATGTTCTTCCTCAATTAAACTGGTTGAAAATAATAAAAATGGTTGTACAATTGATCCAAACCAAAGAAATATATTTAAAATAAAGACTAAATAATTCCCATCATATTTGTCTAAAATATGAAGAGGTAAAACCATGTTTAAATTATAAAAAGTTAGAAGAAGGCAACATCCAAGGATTGTTATACCAGATATTATTAACAAATAATTATGAGAACCAGATTGATCTTGTAAAAGTTTAACAATCGATTGCATTTCACTTGCGATTGCTAAAAATTGCAATGTAGCATTTGCGTTAGTAGAAGATGTGATGTTAAATGATGATAGAAAGCAAAAATCTTCAAGCCTTTTCAACAAATTGATATCATTTGTCCAATGTTGTGCGGCAGATAATAATTGGCAACCATTTTTGTTGATAATTTTTAACTTTTCAGACGGTGTACTGTCCAGCCAGAAATATGGTACTACTGCGCCAATACTGAAATATTAAATGAATAGATCATCATGTATATCACACAATGACAATGATTGGCACTTGTTAAAGTAAAATTTTTTCACATATCCTTCCAAAATAGTTATTAAACCCTTTATCTCGAATCCTTAACATCACAATAAATTTGGCAAAGGTGCTTGGTTGGTGGGAGGTTGGCAGCAAAATACAATAGCTAGTTGAGCAATAGCAGACCTGACACCACCAACCAAGCTCCAGTCACACTGCTAAGTCAGTGGAATTCCTAGTTATACTTACCTTTATCAACCAACAAAGGGATGGGTAGGGAGGGGAAAGTAAACAATGAACAGCGTAAAATATCAGCAGCACATAAATCAACCGCTTCAACAAATACAATAGCAACAGCATAACAATTGTGTTCATATACAAACTTGACATCATTGTTTAGATGAAAGGCTTTTACATAACAGATCATAGGCATACATGCAGTACAGATCAAACGAGCCATTCAATAAGCATAAACCCTCATCAACTTTTCTCAACCATTCAGCGGTGCGTTGAAGCAAAGAAAGAACAGTATCACCCTGAGCCGCACCGATAATTAGCTTAATCTAGGGTCCTAGGAATAAGGAACTGACAGGGTCATGCTGTTACATGTGCTCAATTCAACACTAAGGCAGATTGGTGTCTATAAGAAGACTTTGTGCCATTTAACAGGAGAGCTTGCAGCGGGATTCAAAGATAGTGTTTAACCTCAGTAAAATTTCATTTAACTACAATTAAAAGATAAAACGATTGGATTTTCCTGACGACATTATCAAATATTAGAAAGCTGAAGCTCTGTTTAAATCAATATTTTCTGGGGCGCAAATAGCTATAGAGGACTTACATGAAATGATATCACAGCGCCATTAATGAGATGATAAGTATTTTTAATAATAAATGTTTTCTACCTTAAGAAAGCTACAACAGATGGTAAGACTTACCAGAGGCTGAATACTTGATTATTCTGCTTAGGTAATTTGCATTTTTGAGAGACGAAGCCTGACCCTCTGCGGAGCATGACTTCACATGAAGAGCCCTACAAAGGCCATCTAATTGTGTTTCGCGTGCAAGTTGCTAGTAATTTGTCAAGTGACTGCAAGTCCTCTATCGATGATAATGTTTGATTATAAGAATTACTTTGAATTCATATTCTTTTTTGTTTTTGGTTTCATAAATCTCTTGAATTGTTTATTAATTACACTACAATTTGAAATTATTTACAGAAATAGATTAAAAGAATGGAGTATCCAATCACAGTGTGTGCTGTTTTACAGAAAAAAACATCAGAAATAAGTATTTCCAATTGTTTGAGGTATAGCTATCCTAGCCTCTTCTCCGGATGCCTGACACTAATTAGTATTGATAAATTAATTGTTTTCTAATTTTGATTTTTGATCTTTAAATAGCACATTTAGACCATTTTAATAAGAACCATAAATAGATATAACCCTGTGAGACCTGTACATAACAGCCACAGGGATCTACATCAGTTGGTCACTGTTGACAGGTGACTTATATACAGGGTTTATTGAATAGAATAATGTCTTTTATGTTAACGGAGTGCCATTGTACAGTAGCAGGTTTCACTGTACTGAGGGCTCAATAAAATGGGGACCTCAGCATCAGAGGAACATTTTGAGAACAATAGAATTACTACAGGAACAACCATTCAATTGAAAGACTTTCAGGATTTGGAAAATGGTGCTCTTTATTGAGTCAGTAACTTGAATAACTCACAGGCACCTGGAGAGGAAAATATTTGGTCACAGATACAAAGATACATTGTAGAATCCTGACTTTACTTGTTATATATAGGCTATTACGTATCTGACCTTTTTTGCGGCACTCCCAATCCAAACAACATTGCTAATGTTGGTGGAATATCAACTTGATTGATGACTTCATCATTATATGCTTGACCTAATAAAAATAAATACAATTAAATATTTAAATAATTCCTGTCGCAATGAAAAATCAATGATCAGAATTTAGAAAGTCTAGTTTCTAGAAAAAATTTAATTTGAGTGATAGAAACATGAGTTGGTTGCTTGTTCATATATATAATAAATAATCAATTTAAATAATTACAAAACTAATTTGTATAATAAATTTTATTAGGTTGTATTTGAAGCTGAATCTCAAAATTATAACAACATTTTGTAATCTTCTCAGATTGTCAAAAAATGTTATATTCTTAAACAATTGCTACAGGACAATGAAGAAATTTGTAGTAGGCTAAATACGATGGAAAATTTTCTACCAATCTTTTGTATTTAAATAGTTTATTTTTATAGCATTTGTTATTACGGCATTGTAATGTTGGATTGCATCAGTGATTAACAATCTCTGTCCCAATAGCTTGAATGATAAAACTGTATCAAAATTGTGGCAAAAAATATGTTTCTGAATATTTGTTGTGATGAAGCATGATCCAAGTACAATAGTATTTATTCTATCTCAATTAAATTGCATTGAAAAATGCTCTGCATGATTACACTTCGCTCTCTTTAGCAGTGATGATATGCTGGAGGAACGACCCTACTCTTTTAGTCAGGCGGAACGAAGTTCCCCTACGGCTTTCCCTTACTCGATATTGTACTCAGGTATTTTATTATACTTATATCATTATTTAGATTATTGCCTAATAAAACAATAACTCTTCTTTATAGTCAGCATTAGTTCATAGTCAAGTTCATCAGCCTTATCAGGGCCTATTAGTGTTTCATTGATCGAAGGGATAGGGAGGATTAGCTCAGATGGCAGAGCAACCGAACTTCAGATTGGATCATATCTGATCGACTGCGGTTCAAATCCCCTTAAGGTCAACTCAGCCTTGACTTTATCTGAAACATCAAATGAGTACCATCTGAGGATGGCGGATGGAATAGTCCAGAGGAAATTGCATTGTGAGTAGCTGCGGCGCATCGTTGCGCATTGACAATCAAGACCTATCTGCCATGAAATCTGTTGAAATTGATCTGCAGTGTCGCGGCTGAGATCAACAAAGAGCGTTTAAAATCATTGCTCTCAGCGAAAAAAGCCACTCATCTAGAAATAGAGGAATGGTACGGGTGCCTTCGGTATGTCGACACCGTCTACATTACTTTTACATTGATCGAATCCCGTTTTTGAAAACGCATGTGTATAAGAATCATTGCCAAAATTCGAAATTGTTGAGAAACAGAATAAAACGATGTCAGCTTAAATAATTCTTTAGAAGAAGATTCGAACAATCACATCCGTTTTGTGTAGCCACTGCGGTAGCCACTGCGCCATAGTTGATGACATATGAAGTTATAAACGAGTCGACAAACATGACGTAATTATTTTCAAATCACATGTTATTATTCTATTGTTGCCTCTTCCCTTAACGTCTGATGAATTCATCAACAATTTCTTTGTGAAAAACACTGTCCCCCTACTTCTAAAGTTGGGATATCATCACTGCACTTTAGGCTAAGAATCATTATCAGAATGCCTATTAGAGTTTAATGTCCAATTCTTCATATTATTAGAAAGTCAAAAAGGCCAATCATAAGCAGGGCAGGAAAGAGTGATCACACAAATAATTTAGGAATTTGTTTACATGTGAATTTTGATGATTAATTCATTGCTCCTCGAATTACATTTTTATTTCAATAGGCCTTACACAAGACAATACTGCCAAATATCATAAACAATAAACATCAGATAACTTGAATCAAGATGTCCTGGATGACCTTTCTACTATCAAGACATTCAATGCCTTATGAAGCGTATAGCATTTTTTAGAGCGTTGTGGAGCAAACTTGGATTTTCAGAAAATTGAGTACGAGTACATACGATTAATAATCCAAATATGATTTGAAATTCTGAATGTAAATGAATTTAATCCAGACATTTTCATTATAGATTTGAGAACAAAATTTCAAATTGCTTGATAACTTTCAATTAGAAGGAGAAGTAACATTTGGTCAGATTTCCACACCTTTAAAAGCAGCATAATATATTAGTAAATAAGTAATTGAATAACAACAACAAGTATCACACCTTGTCCATTCACTTCAAATCCAGGGCTGATAAAAACCGCTGGTGAGCGTATTTCTGCGTGCGAAGCTCCTCCGTGACTACCACCATCAGCCATGCCATGATCACCGGTCACTAAAATGAGTGTCTTTATTCCCTGTTTTCCATCTGTAATAGTGGTTGATTCATAGATAGTCTTAATAATATTATCCATCTCTAATAATTTGTTTGGTACAAGTGGACTTTTTGGTCCTGCCAAATGACCTATGTGATCAAGACCAAGATAATGTAAGATCATCATGTCCCAATCGTTGGCTTTTAATTCTTCAGGTAGATGACGTGTGACATTGTTGTCAACCTAAAACAAACAAATCAATAGCATGATTCACGCATGGGAACCAATTTCAATCAAAAGAGGGAATATGAGACCCCTTAAACAAAATTACAGTTGAGCCTGCAATAGCAGCCACCTGTCTATAGCAGCCACCTGTCTATAGCAGCCACTAGAGATCCAATCATTAGCAGATTTGGATTGGAATTTTAGATTCGGATCGTATTGGATCAGTTTTCTTATGATCAAATTTGGATTGGATCGGATTTCTTGATTTCCTTGGTATTATCAAAATTTCAGATGCTTAGTATTTTGCCAATTTCTTTCTTTGATTAATTGATAGCACTGTATAAAAATGTATTCTGGCCTTGATTTACTACTATTTGATTTATTACTACAACTATCATCCCTTTTATTTTATCTAAAGGGTCATTCATGTAAATCCACCCTAGTAAAAGTAACAGAAGCCATTTGTGCCTCACACTTGACAACAAATAACACACTTCAATTGTTGCAGTAGACCTCAGTAAAGCATTTGACACTGTGGACCATATGCTACTTATGGGCCAAATTAAAAGCATACAGTAGCTCAAAAGATTCCATTTACCTTTTCCAGTCTTACTTAAATGTAGGCTAAACATAGACAATGTATGAAAGTCAATGGATATTAGTCAGAATGGTGAAAAAATGTTACATCCATAGTTTCACAATGTAACATCCTCGGCTCCTTGCTATTCAATATATTCACAAATGATATCAATTTAGGCTATTCATATGGCATTACCAGTTAAGACAGTACGCTGATGACACCACAGTCTACCATGCCAACCGTAATTCCAGTACTCTTGAAATGAAAGAAGTAATGATCTAGATACACTATTCTCATGGTTCACAAATAACAGATTGCTAGTCAATGCTAACAAAAGACAATTGTATTACCAAAAGCAGAAATGAGAATTCGAATTTCAAAAAATTTTTCAACCGCAAAAATATTTGATGGCCATCAAACACAATACGACAAACGAGATACTCAATCAGCAAAGCCAGACAAAAACAAAGGAGTGGGTTCAGCCAGTGGTGAATGGCTGAACAACAAGGGTTTTGTAAGTATTCAAAAGTCAACAAGTGTTGCTGCCGATCGTTTGCTAAGGGTTTCAATGACTCACCTCAACATAATCAGAGACAAAGAATGATGTTGTTCCCTCACAGCGATGAAACGATTTAGGAAATAACTTCATCCATGTATCATCTCCATAAAATATGACATTTCTGTTATTTAATGTAAGTTGTGCAATGAGATTGTCATCTGTCATTTCCGTTGATGCAAAATTCAATGCAACATCAATGAAGCCAGCAATGCTACCAGAAACCAATGCCTAAATAGTAAAGCTATTGTAAGGAACAAGAATCAAATTATGTCAGAAAGAGAAAAATATTGGACTACTAGTACCCACATAGTCAGGGTCCGGCCGGAGAGCCAGTATTCTGATCAGAGCAGGAAAAATAAATTTGAGAGAAAATTCCAAGTTCCTCAGGTTCACAAACTCTCAATTAAATAATGTTTTCAATTTAGAGAACTTTTATGAAGTAAAATTCTGAAGATATGTTTTCTAGCAATGTTAGATATCAGAAGGCAACAGAACTTTTCAAATTTTCACAGCTACCTATTGAGTCATTTGAGAATGATTTAAAGAATAGATTTCTAACCTTGATTCTTGGTAAAGTAACAGTAGGTGGCTTTGTTATTGATGTAAAACTGGAATGGAATAAAACAAACATCAAATGATATGCAACAAGACATCAGCAGGGTAGTAGAAATGATCTATGTTTTACAGTAGTTTTATAAATATAAATTTTATGAGCTCAGCTATTAAAGTATTAATAATTAAGTTGTTTTTGTTTCAGTAGGAATTAGTCAATGATCTTGTAAATTTATTATAATATATATTACCATAACTTCCTGATCTCAGTTATATCTAGCTGTCAAGTTATCTTTCAGATATTGTGCGTGCTTTTCACCTGATTGTATTGTTCTGAGCCCCTGTGAAACAAATTGTTAATTCATGACCTGTTCATGAACACCTTCTAGGCCTATTTATCCGGTGTTAGTGTCCATTAAACCTAGCATGTGTGTAGACAGAATGCTTCTTCGTATCTCGTATCTGTTTATTGGCGCCGAGTATCGCATACTAATTATTTGTAGGCTAATGAATTCATATTAGATAAAAATGTACCGAATGTGGTTTCCTGTCATTATTCGTTTCCTGTCGACTTTTTCCTGTCCATTATTTTAAAAAACTTGTCAATTGTCTTGTTAACAATTCACATATTTTATTAGCCAATCAGAACACACTACCAAACCAGTGGCAATGGAAAGAACAATCAACAGTCTGTCTGGGTGCACGCAGACTAATTAAGCCGGGCATGAACTTTTTCAGATTAGAAAGTTAAACTATCATCTAACGCGGTTTATCATCTAATGATTATTTATTTAATTCTGAATGTATTACTATCAAAAACATATTTTTAAAACTTAAATATCCTATTTCCTTAATTAATTTTTGTATTTCTAAGTTTAAGTTACCTAATAATGTAGATTTAGACAACATAACCCATAACAAAAGAGATACAATTAACATTGTTTTGCCTTACAAAGACTAGGTTTCCGCCAATTCACTACGGCGACAATTGAAAACTCTGAGTGTTGAAGTCGGACAGAGCTTTCGACCACTTTTAAAATCTACAAAAATAATTGACGATGTTCGTGTGAGTGAACCGAGGCCGGCTTTACTGTCTCGTCAATGCGTTGTTTACCTATTCCAGTGTGACTCGTGGGATGCGAGTTATGTCGGCTTTACTCGCCGGCATCTACATCAACGTATTGACGAACATAGTGGGTCGGCAGTCGATTTACACTTACAAACTAACAATAAAAATGTCAAAAATTCAGGACATCTTTTTTCTGTACTGAGGAAGTACACCAATAAGTTTGATTGTTTAATTCATGAAATGCTATCAATCAAAGAGCTAAGTCCGACCCTCAACACTCAGAAGGATTCCGTCCAGTCTAGGCTATTTGTATAACTCTACCTAAGTAAATAATATATTTTCTTTGTTGTATTGTTTTGTACCCAATTTTATAATCACGTAAATATTTACTATAAATACTTTGTAATTTTATGTTATTCCTTTTAACCTGAAGATGCAATTAAGCTATAGCGGAACGTTGTTTAAACCTAAGTCTGTTTACTTTTTATTTTTTTGTGGAGGATTAGCTCAGTTGGCAGAGCAACCGAACTTCAGATCGAATCATTTCTGATCGACTGTGGTTCAAATCCCCCTCAGGTCAACTCAGCCTTGACTTTATCTGAAACATCAAATGAGTACCATCTGAGGATGGCGGATGGAATGGTCCAGAGGGAATTGCATTCTGAGTAGCTGCGGTGTATCGTTGTGCATTGACAATCAAGACCTATCTGCCATGAAATCTGTTAAAATTGATCTGCAGTGTCGCGGCAGAGATCAACAAAGAGAGTTTAAAATCATTGCTCTCAGCGAAAAAAGCCACTCATCTAGAAATAGAGGAGTGGTAGGCCTACGGGTGCCTTCGGTAGGGCGACACCGTCTACATTACTTTTTATTTTTTGTCGCTATCCTTTATCTTGAAATGCTTTTCGAAGAAACTTTTACTGTATCTATATACTGTTTAAAAAAACATGAATAAAAATTATATTTATTGAAAGTTTTTAACCGTTTGCAGGATTTTTGAAATTTTAATAATTGAACGTTTGTGGAAAGTTCTGTGAACGTTTGTGATATCTTGAAGTTCTGTAAAGGTTTAAGGAGCGTCCGATTCGAATGACTATTTTGAAAGATTGTCACGAACGTTCACGGAACGTTCAGGGCGGGCGGACAAAAATAAATGTTCACAGGACGTTCAGTGAACGTTTACTGTTTGCCGGGATGGTCTTTGATATTTTTGTTTCCCATGATTCCAAATCCATCTTTTCAACTGATTTAGTCAATGATTAACAGGTCAATTTTATAACATATAATCATAACATAAAATCTAATGTACTTTAATGCATCAAAAACACAATTATCCGTTTTGTCTTTCTGTCATAACGGGTAAAAACACGGAGCGGTCAATAGCCTACAGTTCAGAATTGACCGGAGTTCTGCCATATTCGACCACTCGAATTGCTCGAAGCTCGATTCCGTTCAATTTCCATATTCAGCTCGCCTCCGATCAATAAAGTCTGTTTGTTATCTCTAGCTATTTGTTTATGTTAACGTTAATTAGCTGTCACATAATAATTTGCCCTCATCCAAATCCCCTCTTTAATAGATATGGATGCTGATAATAAGATAATGCTAGCCTGCGTGCAGACTAAAACCTATCTTAACGAAGGTGTAAATAATGCTGGATCCATCCAGTGCAGTGAGTGAGACTGTGAGTCGAGTGAGAGAGTGAGTGCCCAGCTTAAAACTTCAAATCAGTAATCACTGGTAGGTGGAAATTTATGGAATGACATCAAGTGTGTTAAATAAAATGAAGGATTGGATAATAGACTTACCTCATGCTATGATTCATATTAATAAGTTTTTGTAGAAAAGGCATTCTGGAATCTGTAGTGAATACAAAATCTTCCCTGAGAGCGTCTATGACCATCAAAATTAGTCTGTCAAATTTAGCTGTTTCATTCTTACTGCTCGAATGATTTTCTCCAGAAAAAACATGTGAGATACTAACAAAGGACTCTTTGTTATGCAATGATAATGATGGGATAGGTAAAAATCCTGGTAGATAGAGAAATATACCAATGATTTGAAATAAACAAAGTGAAAACAGTACAGATTGTTTTGGCGTAAGATTCGCCATTTTGTTGAGACAGCCCCTCTGCGTAAATTATCTCTAAATTCACAGTACCTGAAGGAGTATTTTCAGAGAAAAGATTCAAATGAGCTATGTGAGAATTCATTCTTGAGATAGAGGTTAATAGAAATTGATTGTTTTTAAAATCTTCAAATTATCGTACGATGTAAATGTAGTTTTGCATCCAAGCTCCAAAGTTCAATTGCGAAGTTTGGAAGGAAGAGCTAGTACAATATTTTGGTGTTACATTTTAATAATTTTATCTATTAAACTTGGAAGAAATATATATAATACAGGTAAGATTGTAATGCTGTTATCGATTGCATTAATTTGAAAGTATGTCTGATATAAGTTATATAACAGCTGTTGATTCGTTGAAGACTAATTAGTAAAAAGACAGTTAGATCTAGTTAGATGAAGATTTAGTTAGGTTAGGTAATAAAATTTCTTAAGGTTAGGGTTGATAAATTAAATATATAAGAAGTAACCATCAGCTTGAAACAAAAATGAATACATATTAAAGCATCAAAAACATTTTTTAATATCCAAATCTGAATAAGCATGTACCAGCCGGCAGCCACTAGCCTATAAAAGATAAGATATTTGCAAGGTATTTTAACCTATATATCATGTTATTCTTAACCCATAAAACTCTCTTTAAAAACTGGCAAAATATACAAAGCATTGTGTTTGTGTACAACAAGTCGTAGACAGTAATACGAAACTATAATATTATCATTTTACAATATATAAATTACTTTAAAAATTTAATATAACTGTGAATATATAAAGTGTATTTAAAGATGGTGAGACTTGCACTGTGAGAATTTTCCAAAAAATTTGGAATTTTTCATTGATTTTCTTTGGCTTTGCTCCAATCATTGAGATTTGCAATAACCAATATCAATATTACAGTTATAAGATTGAGTGCACAATCTACACTACTGAAGACCATTTTAACAACAAACACATCCCAGAGTGAGTTATCATGTCGTTGGGCAAATACTGATAGAGTCAACGTAAAGAACATCCATGCAACATAACATGATACGACAAGGCATGTTTGATAAACAATAGCCTTCTTGCTTTTACCATCACTACAACAAGGAAAAATGATGTGATTGTGAACGAATGAAACAACAAAGACAATAAATCAAATTCCTACTGTCTGTGGAACGCAACACATTCTTCTATTTAGAGTGTGATTTTGTTCTTGACTATTTCTATTGGAGTGTTTCACATTTTCATAAGAATGACAAACCCCTGGATGAGATAGGCCTAATATGACATGTTCAGCACATATGTGATTGTTTATTAGGGGATGTAAACACATTTACAGACATTTAGCAACATGTTTGCACCAACAAAGAATCAAACCCTGGCCTTCTGCACCACACATGTGGATTGAGGCTGGCATTACACACATCAAAATGTAGTCAATCGAATATCTTGTTATTGCTGCTAAGCTATTGTATTGGCATTCACACATTTGGTTGCCGCAAGGGAGTCAATTATCAATGCAAGGCAATTCGTCAGACTTGTGCGCGTGCTAGTGTATTGCAACAATCAAGCTGGTATGAATTTTAGCCGGATGGTGCAAACCTTATCCACCTGAAAAATGTTCCTGGTGTTCAATTCGACTACTGGAAGGTATGGCCCAATTGACACACTCAAATATCATAACGTTGGTTAAGCTGGACCTATGAAACTGGCACTGGTGAAATTTATTCTCTCCATTGTACTTTTATTTCATATTTACCTCTTAGAGCGATAAATGTATTGGATAAGACTGATGATCCAAAATATCTGACCAAATAAAAGTGATACAACTGTCATTGATGTGGCATAAGCAGGATCATAAGCATCAATTCCTGTAAAACCAGCCGAGAAATCAATTGAACCAAGACTATTAGAGTTGCCAGCTGAATAGAAAGTGACTTTTGACATCCAAAGATGTAGCATTGTAATTTCAATGTATGAGAATCCATGTTTCTGTAATCTGGATAAATAATAACAACAATAATATAGTAAATTAACTGTTGTTGCAGGGCCATGTAAAGATAAACATGTATGGCTATTTCCACAACTGAACAAACAAGGTGTTAGACGAGTGCCATGTGAGCCTATCTGTGAACATCACAACAAACATCTGAGTGTTCTACTGGTATCAGCAAATACTCATGGTCATTTGACAAAGAAAATACTTTAATAAGAAACTTCAGAAATTGTAGTGATTTGTATGTAGCCATGAAATGGGAGGAAAAAATGGGAAAATATTGATTTCAGCAAAAGATACAAATGTTTAATAGCAAACTTCAATGGCAAACATCAAATGTTTTATTAAGAATCTTTTTTTCGAAGAAACAAAGGGTTATATTTATTTTCATCAAAATCCAATTATTATCAAATGACTTCATCGATTGGACATGGAAATGGTATGCTGTTATAAGAACAATGTTATTGTTAGCTTGAAGTACTTACGTAGGCCAAATCAATCTTGTTGCAAGAAATTCCATTGCCAAGACCAAGGAAAACCAAACAACATTATGAACTCTGCATAATACACCTATCATAAGCACACAGAAAGGTAGAAAATCAACAGCATGATGAACTAGGTGCAACTTTCGTCTATAAACCATTACAGCAAATTCCTTGAAGCCACATAATTTCATAAAATAGGTAATCAGCTGACGTAACACCATTGCTCCTGCCACGCCAAATACTATTCTTGCCATCCAAGAACCATTTTGTGTTTTGACATGAAAAGACGCAACATGCATTACTGAATCGTCAAGGGAACGATATCCAAATGAAAATATTGTACCAATTAAGAACATCATGGTATTAACAATATCACCATATAAGGCAACAACAGTAACCATAGCAACATGTGCAATAAATACAAGAACTGAAAGTATTGTGCTGTTATTTGGTTGGATAAGAAAGTCACCAATATCATCTTGGCCTAACCATCTAATACCAGTATTATTCCATCTATGGACAAATGCAAATAATATCATAAAGACGCTAAGAGCTACAAGACAATCACGTAAATGCTTCCAAACTGGTTTAGTTTCATTCGACGGTTGTGTCAAGACATCCTCATTGAAATGAAATGATGCTGGATGCGTATGATTGGTTGATCTTGTTTCTGAATGTCCATTTTTATTCATGACGACAAGTAAGGAGACGTTATGATGATCAAGACATTGTTCATCTTCGTTGATGTCATACTTTTTGTAGTACATCATTCGTATAGCGATGGAGAATAAAACACTTATCATTACTGTTGCTGTGAAAAAATAAATTATGTAAGGTTCTTCTTCAACCAAACTTGAAAAGAATAAACTGGATGAATATAGAAATGTACTTGCAGCTAATATATAACGAGAGATAAAAACACCTTTCTTAAGAAGATAATCAACCTCTATGCATTCCATTTTTTTGTTCAATTTATGCTCATCTTGATATATGACAAGCGTCGAAAAAATTAATAATACTGGGAATAATGAACCAAAGCAACTAAATAATAGAATGTTTTCTCTAACTTTGATAACAGTTTTTTGTAGCTCTTTGCTGGCATCTTGCAAAATCGTTATTGACTTATTTGCCTCAAGCCAAAAATTGTTATTATTGAGATTATCATGTAGGCTCTTTCCAACACAAACATCCATTAATCTTTCTAGAGTACTTTCTTTCATTTCTTCTTCTTTTGCTGTTTGAAATAATTGACATGCAGTTGATGTTAGAGCTGTTATGACATCGGATGGCGGGTACCGTAAAAGGATATCCCTGATGATATTCCCAGTGCTAAGATCAAAAACAAACAGCAAGTATTATTTAATCGGTCATCACAATGTAAATTGCTCATCTATGGCTATACCTACAAACGTGAAGCTCAATGCGAGTGAGTGTGTATGTGGTTCAGTTTTTAGCTGTTTCCGTAGTCGGTCTTCAAGTAAGATATCCGAGTTATACAGTGTAACCCGCTTATCTGCAATTCGGATGTTATACAGTGTAACCCGCTTATGTGCAATTCGGATAAGTGAAATTCTCGCTTATCTGCAACCTGGCTTTGAAACCCGTTGAACAATTTCTGGTCAAGTCCTTGGTAAACAATTTCGGATAACTGCTAATTCAGATAAATACAATGAAAACCATTGGCACTTGTACTTAAGCAGGTTACACTGTATATCACTAGAATCATTGTTTTCTAGTCGTCTTTCTGAAGGGCTTCCTTTTCTTGATAAATTAAGCTTTCTGTTTTGCATAACCAAAGAAAATATACAGTTTCTCAAATTCAACTTGCACATCAGCATTCAGCTTAGGAACTTGGTTGAAATATTTATTATTGTTTATCTAGAGAGTTTAAGTAAACATGCAGAAAATCTTTTAGTCATTATTGCATAAAAACGAAGAACTGTAAATTCAGGATATAGATTATCATTTGATCCCTATTCTCTAACACTCAATGTGAAAACGCATGTTGTACTAGTACAATGTAATACTACTCACTTTATTTTTGGTAGTCTCGCTCCCATAAAGAACGCCAACGTTGATGCCATGTCAACTTGTTCGATTCTTTTATTAGTGTATGGTTCACCTATAAAATAAATTAATCACTAAAAAAATTAACATTCAGTAAAATTTATTTCAAGCTAACTGAAATAATAAAAAATATATGAATATACAGTCAAACTCATCATAGCAAGACACTCTTTGTAAACAATTGCCCTTCAGGCCACCATCAAATAAAACAATAGAAAAGTGTGACCAGTGACCGCCCCTTTTCAGTCCCACATTTGACATAAGTTTCATAAGTCCAGAAAGTGTTTAGAGCATAATGAAAATGTATATATAACAATATTAGAATTTGGTATTGACGATTGAGTTGTACTCAATTGACAATGCTCTTTTTTTATTTATCATTTTTCCACAAACCGGGTAAGCTTGCAGCTTTTTTTCACCGGGGTGGTTGGTTAATTTGTTAGTATTTTGAAGCTTTGTGCGTTTAATAGCCGGATGCCCTTCCTGACGCCAACCTATAGTGCTCCGGACAGGAATTGAACCTGAGACCCTGCGGGCCGTGGTCCAACGCCCTAGCCACTACACCAAGGCCGCTAATGAATAGATATAATGTGTTACATATGTAGTAATAATGAGGTCAAGAGAGATACATTATTTGGTTATATGTGTCTTTCTTGACCTTCTCACACTACTGACAAAACAAAACATGGAAACTCAATGAAATTTCATGGTGTTTTAATGTTTTGATTGCATTTTCATGTGTTTTTGGTGTCAGTAGTGTCACACTATTGAAAAATATGCATAGCTAAGGCCTGGATTATACAGCGCGCTTTCGAGCGTGCCATGCTTTCGAGCGCGCTTTCATTTGAAGGCGCGCGCTTTTGAAAATGTCTAGTTATACAGCGAGCCGTCCTCAAAAGTTGTGTAAAAACTTCCTGTGAATTACATGATGACGTGTAAGAAAATATCTCACAAGACTTTTGATTGACAAGTATACGCTTTTCGTGAAATAAATTTATTGCTTCAAAAAGTGATTTTTATCACAATTCGCCATCAAATAGTTGTGATTATCGTACAATGATAGTTTTTTAACCTACCATGATCCTACAATTACAAGACAGTGGCTTATATCTAATCTGAAGAGCATATATATATATAACCTTGTCTAATTAATACTATTTGAAAGTTTTCTCCTCTTCAATTGAGAAGTACAGATGCTCTGAGTAGTTTCCCTATTATTATTTTGTGGATTTCGATTATAATTCGAAAGAAAATCAATGTTTATTCATCTTTTTATTTGCAAAACGGAACTGTATCTAGGCAACGGCCGAGAAAAAGAGGCTAGACATTTCTTTCTCGACATCAACCCCCGGTTTTTACCAAATATGGTGAGAGGAATCCCTGGAATGTCGAAATGAAAGTTCGCCTTCAAGTGAAAGCACGCTCTTCCTATGCGAGCTTTCGATTTGGAGCGCGCCGTGCTAATGACAGCGAGCCGTGTCAAGTTAGACGGGCGCGCCGACAGCGAGCCAACTTTCAATTTACTGTAAACGAAAGCACGGCACGCTCGAAAGCGCGCTGTATAATCCAGGCCTAAGTTTAGCTGGTATGTGCTAGACTTGCCTCCAATCCTGTCAATGATTGATCCCATATATATTTGCGTTCCTTCTAATTCTGGTTTTGTTGATCCAACATGGCTCCCACCATCCGACATGCCATGATCAGAACATAACACAAATAAACTTGTTTTATTATCAATAGAATCCAAGTATGTTAATCCTTTGTGTATCATTCTAACTGAATCATCCATTTCTTTAAGTTTTGGTATGATTAATGTGTTCTTGGGTCCTGTTAAATGCCCAATATGATCTAATCCAAGATAGTGTGTTATCATTATATCCCATTTAGTAGAATTCATATCGCCTGGAATGTGTCTAGTGATATTGTGATCAACCTATTTAAAAAAAGCAAAACAGTAAAAACATTTAAGATGCAAACTTTGCCTTTCAATAGACTGTCAAAATAGAGATCATCTTTCGTAGTATGCCTGTAATAGACCAATCAGCATATTAACGGCAAGACATGAAACTTTAAACTAACTATATATAAATAAAAAATGTATAATCATTAATCAGACTTCACTTTCGGAGCAACATCAATATATAGTGCCATGATTTAGTGTTCTGAGCTTTGCCGTGTAAGATTATTTATGACATGATCACTTTGATGTGCGAAGTCTGTGAATGACCACAAAAAGAGTCCGATAAAATATTTTGCCTCGCCGGTACAATGCATTACTGTTACATTAGGCTAAGGTTTTGCTTTGTAAATGTTCTCCATGACCACATGCAAAACATAGTTTAATCAAAAACGTCAAGACTTTAAGGATGTTTGGAATTTTCTTGATTAATTTAGCCTTCCGAACAAGGATTCCGGCTTTTAACTGAGTCTGCCTAAGGCAACCAAATATATTAAAAAATGATACCTTAATCTTTCTAGCGTTGCCAATGTTAGAGGCAAATGGTTGGATTTATATAAGGGATTTGATCGCAAAGTAATAAACCTTACCTCCACGGTATCAATTACATACAAAGGTTCTGTTCCATCTTTCTTTTCAAATTGATACGGAAATAGATCAGTCCAGGTAGCATCCCCATAGAAATGCATCTTCTTACCAAGATGATAAAAAGTTGTGATTATATTATCCTCTTGTAATTCAAATGCTTGTAGATTGAACAATATATCTGTATATGGTGAATACTTGCCAGTTGTAAATGCCTAAGATAAAAGAACGGAAGTATTGGGTAATAAACTATTTTGTATTGGCGGTTTGACTATCTCTCTACTTGCCATTGTTCACCAGACAATCAATATCGATTTTCCATCAGATTAATTGTGTTTATGGAATCTATTTTCATTTCCCCGCTTTAACGATTCTTTTACAATTCATTTTCATAAATGAAAACATAGTATTTCATTCCGCTTTGAAATTTGCCGATCTCATCTAACATATATTTATTTATTTTTCTTTCAGATCTTCTTCAAAGTTGTATAAGTGTGAAATCAACGTGTCGCTTCGTTTGAGCAGACTTGCCGAAATTGTAAACAAATCCGTGTAAATTTCATCATCCCTACTGTTTGCCTTGACGCGGTTTGTAAAATGTGTAAAACCTTAACCATTTTATGGCATTTCATAATATTTTGATCAAAAGTTTCTTCGTAAAACATTTCATAATAGTTTGAATAATTCAAATACAAATATAACCGGATTTGCAAGCATCAATGATGCTTACGTTTATTATTTACCTTAATTCCTCCTAAAGTCATCGTTGGGGTTCGTCCTTTTGAGATATAACTGCAAAAACAAAAATACTATTTGAAATTTCTCAAACTTTTACACACAAAGGTCATATTATTTAAACGTTGGTCTGGTGCAAATTTGGAGAGTTCCATAACCCAAAACAATATGAAATCAAACACCACGTCAAGCTAACAATTTGATCAAAGACTGCTACAAACTAAGTCAAATTTTATAAACCTTAACCCTTCACTACGAGCTAAAAACATCAAATCATGCGCTTATCAAAAGTAAATAATTTGATCCAGTATTTCATGATTATTTTGATATGCTAATTTTAAACAACATTGGAAGAACTCATTGATTATGAGAATAGAGGCGTTTCGAGGGTGTGCGTTTAGACACGCGAGCATTTTTGAAATCGATGAAACATGACGACATCAACAAGGTTCATATGAAGCTCACGTGAGCTGACTATTCCTATATTGAAACGTGTGGACAATATTAATAATTAAAACTTATAATTTAAATTATTTCGTTACCATTCATCTTTAATTGTTACATAGGCATATAATATGAAATAGATATTTACCTGAACGTTCTGTTGGTTTTAACAAGGCTGTTCAAGTACGGCATATTTGTTTCGCTTGAAAGAGCAAAATCGTATCTCATAGAATCGACTACCATAACAACTAAACGATCAGCTTTAGCTCTCATCTGTTTGATGGTGTGATCCAAATACTTTGTTTGCTCATTTATAAATTTATCATCCATTATTTTGTCATCGTTTTTCTTTGATCGTAAAATTGTTTCGTTATTGATAATATCACTTTTATGTTCATCCTTTGGGTCATCTAAAAGCGTTTCTAATGGCGCCAAACCAAACCAACTTAATGTAACACCACCTAATTGTAATATTAAAAATAATAACAGTAATTTGCCACTATGTTGAACGATTAATGATCTTTTCAACGTTAACTTGTCATTGGTCATCGTGATTATCAGCCAATTGCACAAACACAATAAATACAAACTTCAATTTTGAAATGTAATAAACAGAAATTTAAATTGACTTAAATTTCAATCTTCAAAATCAAAATTATAACCATGAATAAATTCACTCTACAACCGTCCACGTGTGAAGATGCTATGTTTTTACGCCAGTTTTGTGAATTATAGGCTGATTTAGCTCATTTTCAAATGAACACTCGTGGTCTTTCGTCCACCTCAGCTCTTTTGGTCTTCCTATTGTTTGTTCATAGCAATCCACTCTTCTGATTGGCCAGTGTATAAACCCATGTAGATGTTGTTGTTTTCTGTTATGACGTAGACTTCGTAATTCCTTGAAGGGTACTGCACTGATCGGCAAAAAACACGCCCACAAATATGTGGAAGTTGTGTAATTTACCGTCCCGCTACTACTAGGGTCAGAATCAATGATGTCGTTAGTGGAAGTGATTTTGAGAATGTGCTTTGATATGTAAAATTTTAAATGTTGATGAACCGTTCAACGTGTGAGTACTAGAGAAATCGTTATCTTTAAAATATTCTAATCAAGATTCTGGTCATGTGCCAAACTTTTCAACGTTCAAAATACTCTCTCTGTTTGCTAGCTATTTATTCCTTTCATTCATGCGAATTTGTACTAGAATTGTTGTAAACAAGGACTTTTTATAGCCTATATGCATGTATGTTCATTTGTCACAATGGTGACGTGACAAGCAAATATAGAGTGGTGGCTAGATCAGGTGTAATTCAAGGGCATTTTTATGACTTTTTATTGCTTCTGTTATTTGTGTTAAATTCTATTTTCAACCGATTTCAAATTTCTTTTTGCATCTCGTACCTAAATATATTTACTACAAATCTGTCTGTTATAAAATGAAAAATAAAAAAAATTATTGCAACAAATGTTAGTCAGCCAAAAATTTTTAGCACGAAGTTTAGTTTAAAAGTTGAGTAACTTTTTTATTTTTTTAATTATACATGATAGATCTGTGGTAAATATACAAAGGTACTAAATGCAGAAAGAATTTTGAAAATCGGTTAAAAGCAAAATTTAATACAATTAAAAGAATCCATAAAAATCATAAAATGTCCTTGAGTTACCCCTGATCTAGCCACTACCCAAATATACAGGAGGCTTTATGGCCGCCGCTTACCTAGAGGCTAGCGCAATTAAAGAATAATGAAAAATGAATTATAATACCTATATAAGCAAAATGCCTATAAGTACAAAAATGCAGTAGTCATTGTCTAGCTAAATTACAATGAAGCGATGCATTAGCTATCTATAATATCTATTGCAAATGTTTATAATGTATGCATGGTGGTACAGTCTTAGACAGAATACATTCATCCGGCAGAGAGCTCCACCAAAGAATGACACGATTGCAAAGTTGATTTTTTACTGCATTAACCATGGGAATTGTATGTTTAGATCTACAATATTGTGAGTTAATTTGAAAATTAAAGTTATACAGGCAAATACTGGGAGGCTTTATGACCGCTGCTTAATTATGTAAAGCCATTTAAAAAATAATAGAAAATGAATTGATATACATTTATAAGCATAAGACCTATAAATACAAAATACAGTAGCCACTGTCTAGCTAAACTACAATGAAGCGAAACAGTAGCTATTTATATCTATTGCAAGTAACGAATGCTCAAATGCTGTTTCAGTAAAATTCCACGACTATCCAATGACTCAAGGTTGAATAACTCTAGTCTTTCATGATAGGACTTGTAATGAACACTGTCTTTCTCTTGAAGGGCTTATTTTTGTTGTAAAGTACGTCTGAACTTTTTTATCGTATTAATATCTTTGTGCAAAATTATTTAGATTCGGTTCTTCTGCTCTTTCCAAAAATAGTTACTCTGCGTGCAGAGTGCAGACTCTGAATTTGCCGCATTTCAGAACTTCCAGATCTATATTTTTGGCTATCACTCTACTGTCTCTATAGTAAAAGTCGGAAATTGAAGCAGATTGATTGACTCGGGACAGCAAACCAGAAAAGATGCTACACTACTCAAGTAACTTGCTTAAATATAGTTACAGTCAAATGGTTATACTCACTATAACTATAAACTCGTCTATAGACTGCTCTTTTAGACATCTGATAAGAACGCCCTTCTCTTTTTTTTCGCCAACGGTTTTGACTGAACTAACTTCATGCCTGGTGATCTATATACTGTAACATGTATTATAAACTGTTTGGAGACAATGCAAGGAGTATAAGCACCGAATAATACAAAATGTAGAATTGAGTAATTATGATCTGACTGGCTTTCATATTAATCTAACAGAAACTCACTTAAATAATTTTGATTAATCATTAATCAATTTACATCTGTGAGTAATTCAAAGTCATTGTTGTTTTACAGAAATAAAAATTCATTCATTAATCAACTTACATAAAATTGAGTATAGGTATATATTATTGAGTATTGAATATATTGGCTAATGTGATGTGATCGCCTTGGCGTGAAGGAAACATGATTGTCTGACTATATATGTAGGAGATCTAACAACGTGAGAAGGTGATCTTCGAGGCGTAATGGTGATTTGACTCCTTGTATTCATATTAAATGAAGATCTCCCACAAGATAATATAAATTGATAATAAGTAGAACAAGAAAAGTATATCAGTGCTTGTCTGAGTGAATCTAATTAATATAATACTTTACATTGGCTTTTATATGTACATAAGAGAGGTTACCTCAAAAGGAGGATGGTCTAATATCGACTATCTCATAATGAGGCTGGTTAATATTTAACAAGATATTTGTGTATGTATGTATGTATTTTATTTGTCAACAATGGTGACAGGCAAATACAGGGAAACTTGTGGTTCCCACTTATGTAAAGCCGTTAAAAAAAATTAAAAAAAATTAAGATATGTTATTAAGATAAAAGTTTTACAAACAAAAATTGCTACTCAAATATTTACAAGGCATTTAGAACTATCTAGCTAAGTTAAAAAGGTTATAAGATAAAATTTAAAGGTTACGACATTTGTACTAAAGTATTTACAAGGCATTTAGATCTATGCTAGCTAAAGAACGTTTGAATGCTGGCACTGTCTTTGAAGTAACACATTTCTCTGGCAGAGAATTCCACCAAGGTATGACACGATTGCAAAAGTCATTTTGAATGGATTTAAACTTGGGGATTGATTTTGATTTTAATTTGTACGAGTTTCCTCTCATGTTGTATTTATTTATATCTTTGTATATTTATATATTTATATTTATATATTTATATATTTATAGTTGTAGATATTTAATCTACTACATATAATATATAGACATGGCATATGGCTCTGATGGTAAACAATGGGTGTCTGTCGAATCGCTTTGATAGATTGAGATTGACTAATGATAGTACACATAAAATCGTTTTGTTTCTTGAACCACATCTATAATCGATATCTATCTGTTATGGTGTATTGGAAAATAGAGGAGTGGTATAGCTGATCGGCCAATCAGAATGCAGTATTGAATAGTTCACTACATCCACTGACTATATCAGTAGTTTTTTTTTTGGATTTATCATTTTTCCACGAACCGGGTAAGCTTACAGCTTTTTTTCACCGGGCTGGTTGGTTAATTTGTTAGTATTTCGAAGCTTGTGTGCGTTTAATAGCCGGATGCCCTTCCTGACGCCAAATAGTGCTCCGGACAGGGATTGAACCTGAGACCCTGCGGGCCATGGTCCAACGCCCTAGCCACTACACCAAGGCCGCACATTTGATTACATTTTCGAGATCTGGGCTCAACTAATGAGGGATTACATCACTCTTGTGAGTGGGTTATCGGAATTTAGACCCACGAGTTCACTAACATCGAACGAGAAATCCATATCGTAAACGAGGCCGCCGAGTTTGCGATATGGATTTCGAGTTTGTTGTTAGATAACGAGTGGGTCTAAATTTCGATGGCCCACGAACAAAGAGTGATGTAATCATTTTAATAATCATGTAACAGAACCTTTGTCTGGAACATCAATTATCTCTCGTCAATTTCACTACAACAATGATTTGTTTTCTAATTTAATGGGTCATTGATTTTTCATTAAATACAATTGGAATGAAATTCTTACGAATATCATTTCAAAATCTGACGCAAAGATTTCAGCAAAATTGTTTTTCAAACATGTGTGCAATTTTAAAATAAAATAAGAGTTACATTTGAATATAGCAAATCCCAAGTTGCTACTTTTTGAATTTCTCAAGTTGAATTTTTAATTACGGAGTATACATTTAATTTGATTTTGAAAAAATATTCCATCTGTCGCAGCTTGTCGCCATTTTCAAAGCACATAAAACCGTGCAGGTATAGGTCTATAACCGCACACGTGCGGGTATAGACCTATACCTGCACGCTTTTAGTGGTTGCCATGGAATCTCGTGGGTTGTCTTGATATAACTGCTAAACACGTGGTACAAATCCACCAATCGTTACTCGAGTTTTTTTCAAGTGATTATTAATAAAGAATAAACCACTCAATATATGCATGTAGCATGCCAGTAGTATAGAACAAATTTAACATGGTTCTGTTCGTTCAGTTCAGAGACAGAGTAATCTAATCAATGAGTCCAATGCAAAAAACTTAATCTAATCTAGCTTTTCACTCCCTAAAAGGTTTAACGGTGGGTGCCACTGTTCAAAAATACGGTACCTTGAAACGTCCTAAAAGAAGTACAAAGATCGGGATAAATACAACACCCATAGTAATCCTAGATGGCCATTGGACGCTCGTCTTTATATTTTCTAGCAACATTGATTGACTACATATTCCTGAAATATAGTTGAAATATTTATATATTTGAATTTGAGAACCACGAAGCTGGCTACATATTTGAAAAAGTGGCTTGTTATTTTGAGTTACATTCCCGGCTTTATGTACTTGGCAAATATTTCCCTAATAAAATATACCTTTGTTGACAATCCTTTGAAAAATCTATACATGTTCTGAGTGGATAACATAATGATCGTGTGGATAGAGATTAAATTGCAGTAATGTAATAATAATCAAATGGATTATTGACATTGACATTCTGAACAGATTTAAGATGAGAAATATTTTTAGTAAAGTGCTCCGGAAGCAATTCTCTTTTCGTTTCGCAAAGCTTGGATGGCAATGAAAATGATGTGGCACCCGGTACAAGAGAGCATGATATAATTATTATTAAGTCTACAGTGAAACTGCATAATATAATAATAAATGTAACGCATACGGTGTCGCCCTACTGAAGGCACCCATGCCACTCCTCTATTTCTAGATGAGTGGCTTTTTTCGCCGAGAGCAATGATTTTAAACGCTCATTGTTGATCTCAGCCGTGACACTGCAGATCAATTTCAACAGATTTCATGGCAGATAGGTCTCGTTTGTCAATGCGCAACGATGCGCTGCAGTTACTCACAATGCAATTCCCTCTGGACTATTCCATCCGCCATCAGAAGATGGTACTCATTTGATGTTTCAGATAAAGTCAAGGCTGAGTTGACCTTCGGGGGATTCGAACCACAGTCAATCAGATATGACCTGATCTGGAGTTCGGTTACTCTGCCATCTGAGCTAATCCTCCTCGATAAGCCATCCTACTTTTTTTTAATAATATACAGCCAAACAGAGAGGAGCCCTAGATGATTAGACTACAGTGAATCGTTTAAGATAGATTTATCATGACCACTCTAAATGCATGCTGGCCCCGGATGCTTGCTGATCTTATCCAGAGTTGATTCAATATAAAATACTAGTTTAGACATTACAGAGTGGTCGTATGTTACTATACATAGGTGACAGTTATTTCAGGTTTAACTGTATAACTATAATCATTACGTCATAGCAATATGTCCAAAGGATCATAGTTGCTTTGTTTAATTAGACCGTCATATAGGCTACTATTTAGTTCAGTCAGCGTTTCTTTGCAAAATCGATATTCACGTGTAAAAGTTTGATTCTGATGACCGAATTTACAATTAGATCCTGCAAATATTTTGTATTATAATAAGCTTCTGTATTAATTATATATTATATATATATAGTAAAGCCACTGAATTGACATAAAAAGCACATTCTTAGCATTTTATATTTTATTTTAGTTTGATTATGACATAACAACAAAAATCATCATGTATTTTTTTTAAGGCAAAAGTCAATGGCAACAGTTTCTCGATTCTATCAGTAATCTCAAAGTTGTTTCAACTAATGCCTCTAGCCATTTTCAAGAGAAACTTTTTTTAAAATTGTATTCATAAGTATATAGGTTTAAAATCCAATAGAGTTTGCAATTTACATAGTATATAAGTTTTAAAAATGAAATAGACTTAATAATTTGTATGAAGTTAAGAATTTATATTTTAACAATTAAAACAATACTGAGCGGATTGAATCCTTTTGGGAATTTAAGTTCTGTTTCAGGTCATTAATAAACAGCATTTCATAAATTAAGCAATCCCATTTGGAATCGCAGTGTCTTAATTAATACGCTAAATTGATTGATAACATCTTTCATTGTGTGCTGATGCACTTTTACATGGCGTCCAATGGCAGAAGATGACGAACTATGTGTTTTTATTTTTTCGTGTAGGTGGTTTTTCGTATATTCTACATAGCTTTTAACACATGCACTCTTTCTATCTATATACTCTCGATGTACCTGTTTTACTGTTGATTGTCAATGTTAACTTTTACTTTTAATCATTACTGTTAACTATTTTTACAGTTGATTATTATATATTTAATGTTAATCATTCGTTCCAAAGTAAACGAGCAGCGCTGGGCCTACAATTGTTGGCCCATGTTGGCTCATGTTGGCCTACAATTTAAAATAAAACATACACAACACACAAACTTTAATTCACAATTATGTGTCTCCCAATTTTAAACATGCGGCATTGATGCTTTCGGGATGACTTTAATCATTGTTTAACATATATACACTTGATAAAATCCTATCGGTACATGATATGGAATATAAAAAATTCAGACATATTACATCCCGGGGGGTAACTTTCATACTTTTAGTGGTCGCGGGGACCTTTGACTTTCGAACATTTATCAGAACGTACATTTTCAAAATTTAGGAAGAAAAATTTCATTAAGGTATGCCTTACAATGAAGATACAATGAAGACTGTTTTAGATATAAATTTTGTTTTAACCTATAGGTGCTGATCATTTGATTTTGTTTTGCTTAAATTTTCTTATCTGTGTCCTTTAAAAATAATATTTTGGTTATCTTTTTCATGATCTGAAACATTTTTCATCCCACAAAGTTCTCATTTGAACAACCCTGTCGAAGCGCAATGGAAGTTACGTCCAGGGTATCACATATGATACATGCATACATATACATACTTTTTATACGTATAAAAGTTGCAAATTTAATTACCACTCTATGTATATGTTCCATTCCCGGATAAAAATTACAGTGAAACCTGAATATAACGGCCAGCTAAATTGACCATTATATACAGGTGGCCTTTATATACAGGTTTGATTCAATAGAAAATACTATTTTAGACATTGCAAGAGTGACCACTATAGACAGGTGGCCGCTTTATAGAGGTGACCGTTGTTACAGGTTTAATTGTAGTAATTAATTTAAGATGTAAAATGGGTACTGTATTACCATAAGCGAAAGAACATACTCTACTGCGCCTGTCAAATCAAGAAGAGTGTCTCTCTTCGCTACTTTTTACTCATTTTGAATTCTTCGATCTTCAAACTAATCATTTTGTTGAATTCAATATTTCATTTCCGCATTGATGACAGTGATGATCTATCAATATTGAGAACCTTCAATTTCCTAAAAGTTGATCACAATGAAGATTGCAAATCTAGGCTGTACTTCACAACGCATGGATTGAATACATATCAAATGACATTGAAAAGCTTCAAAAAAGAGCTTTGAAAATAATAAAACCAGATTTGAGCTACACTGATGCACTCAATATATTATTCTTGGAAACACTTTTGGAGCGTAGAGGGTCACTTTGCGAGAAACTCTTCCTTGACATTGTACAAAACGAAAGCCATCAGCTGCACGGTTAATTACCATTAAGGATTTAAGGAACAATAGCACAGCTAATACCAGGAAAAAGCCCTTTTTTAATTTATCAAAGTGTAACACCGAGAGACATTTTCAGACCTTTATTGTTTGCCAGAGCTCCAATTATGTAACAAAATAATTCAATTGTACATAAATATATCATGAACAAAGTTTAGCTTTTGAAAAAACGTATATTTAATCCTAAATCCTTGTATCGCTTTTAGTCACCAGGGTCACCCCCGGGCCTTGTCTTTATTTGAACATCAATGGTATGAGGATTATCTTGTGGGGACGGCTGGAATGTTTCAGAGGGAATTTCCATTTTGAACAGATGCTGTATATATCATCGATAGCTGCGCATTGACAACAACAAGCCGAACTTTTATATACATTGTCATTCCATTTTTTGACAAAACTAATTGTGATTTATTATTATGATTTATGAATTTCAAAAACTTGTCGTAAGTGTGGAATGCTGTAATTCTAAACAATAGACTTTCGGATAACAATAGGAAATCTAGATAATGTTATAATCACTGAAGCGCGAAATACATACCAAGCGTTCCTTTACTAGCGTCGAAATAGCCACTCCGTAAAAGAGGCGTAAAAGATCTTCTAATCTTACTTATTCGTTATATTATGGAATTAAGCATATTATTTATCAAGACTATCAACTATTCCTCTTATTCCTTGTTGAATTGAAAGAATATGTACAATCTATACCAGAAAGTGTTTCAAGCAGATCATTGTTGTTACTTGGAAAATGTAAAGCTCAAAATTCATAGAAAATTTATACAAAACAAATGTCTATTTATTTAGGGGAATTCTAAACTGACCAACTAGCCTTTACAATTAAAAGCAGTGTTTTAATTTAAAACACTGCTTTTGTCTGCGGTATATAACTGAGGGGGTTATCTTTTTATTTCTTTGTATTTTAATCGAAAATAAATTAGATAATTATCCATTTCTAGTACCAAGAACCATGATAACAAAAGAAGGTTTGTTGACACTTGGGAATACCCTGAATTAAAAACATCATATAACATAATTATGGGACTTTCCCATTTTGTTTATATAAATACAACGTTAACCCAAATTCCGATTCATTCCAACAATATTTATGTTCTAACTATACGATAACATTTACCTTCTATAATTACAGGTAAGTCTCATTAATATATTGCTGTATACTGTATATTTTTATTTATTTGGTGGTATTCAATTTATAACTGCCTTTTAATTGATGGTAATAACTATTGATAGAAAGGCAAGCGATAAAATAGGCATATGCATTGATAATAAAAACACAGCATTTTGCAAGAATTTAGATTGATCTTTACAGTAATCAAAAGTACTAATCATGCCTGATATATTTAAGAACAATCAAAACCGTTGCTTACAAACTGTTTTTATTGATTTAAGTTATTAGCAAACGATTTGGAAATGCATGATAAATTTAAAACTATTTAAAAATTTCAAAGGCATGAAATTGATCAAAAAAAAAAATCTCGAGGAAAGAAATTACGGACTTTGAATGAATTATTATCATCAAGAAAGAAATTCTTACAACAATTTTCTCATTCATGATGTGACGTGATGATTTTGTGTTTCAGATAAAGAAACAAAGACAGCATTATTTATGACGACTGACTGTTCAAGTAAAGTTCAACTAACAAAATATTGGTTTGATCAGGCAAGATGCGTGATAACTTCTTAGCAAAATCAGCTGGACTTGGGTTGAGAAATCAGCAGGGCTCATTTCAACGTTCTTTAGAGTCTTCTTGTCCAGGGTTAACTACTTTGCCAGAAGAAAGTCAAACAGATTGTAAATCATTCTCGTATGGGGTCGTGTCCATTTTTGATGATAAAACGACACAATCACGAATACCCACACCAGAAAGTAAGATATTTTTCTATCACGATAAATAACTGTTGTCAACTGGCTATAAAAGGGAACAAGTTGAAACTACATTGGGCGAATTTTTATTGCTTTTTGGACAAGCTAAGTTTACTATTCCATTACAAAATCTGCAGTTGCCGTTCGTGCTTTTTCGTTGTAGCTGGATAAATTCATGATTAAAACCTGCAATGGGAAACATGAAGGCGCAACTTGATAATTACCAAGCCTGTTTCAATTTACTTTCGTCTAGTGACCGTTATAGTCAAATTTTGCCCTTCTAGAGACTAACAATTAAGCACCTCGTAACGACAAAACGAAACAACATTGTCACTTTTTGAATGAATGCCTTTTAAATTCTATCTAACACAGAATTGCTGTTGTAAAATACAAGTTTAAATTGTCTTATTCTTTCTTACTTTCGGTAGATACATGTTCAACTCCATCACCATCACAGAAGTAAGTAGATATGTTCATGAACTGAAACAACTCAATTGGCATTAAAAGCCGAGATAATAAATTTTATCAACGTTTTATATATTCTGCAGTCACAAAAATGGGAATCTTAAAAGAGGTATGGTGAATGCAATCCAAATGCATTACACAAATAGAGGAACAAATGGAGACAGAACAATAAAAAATGTGGCACATCGATCAATATACATGGTAGGAATATTGTTTATGGGCTACAACCTAGTTGAAAAATTAAGCCAGTATACATCAAATAAAGCATATCAATTATTTTACATTATTTGAATATGTTGTAATTTCAGTACTGTCTTCAGTCACTTTATGAGAAAAGAGAAATTATCACTCAGTACAAAGCCTACAAAGGTCAGTGCTGTATTAATTTACAATTTAAAATTAGTAGTATCAACCACTTCCCAAATGAATGCAGGTCATTCCTAATCGCAAATAAATTTGAAATAAATTTTGCTGAAAACTAGTTTAGTAGCTATTTTGAATTTATACCACCTTGCCTGGCTCCATCTTTTGAGATAATCCACAAACTCTAAACTCATTACAATACTAATCCCGTTGTATGTAACACTAGATTATGTCCCATATAAAAGCAACGAACAAAAAGCAATCAAACCTTACCGGCTATATATAGCTTCAATCATAGTTTCAATGGGTGTCTCCTTTGAGATAATAGGAAGGTTTAGATTTAGTACAGGTACAGCTAAGAGTACAGCTTTCTCGTTGCGCATCACTTCTGCGCATTGGGGAAGCCCCTATGCTCTGAAACCTGTACTGACCTCCTCGTTTCAGAACGCCTTTCGGTGCGAAACATGAACCACGGAGTACATGTTTTGTTTTCGTTGTTTTGCTTTGTTTTGGTTTTACTTTAGCTTTTTTGAATGAAATTTTATTGTCGCTATAAAATTTATACATAGAATCAAAATGAATCCTGAACAAATTGTCAGAATTTTGTTTTTACCTGGAAAACAGAAACGGAGGTTTTACGGTATTGAACCTAATCGTCTTGTTTTGAAGGAACGAGTACAGGTATAACCCAGTCTTCTTGTTGACTAAACATGAACTTGAACCGGTACCGGTGGGTACCGGTCCTAAATCTAAAGCTCCCTAATAATGAGGTAAACATCTTTGTAAAACTCGAGAGATTTTCGAATGCTGTTCTAGGGATTTGATTGGCAAACTCCCGTGTTTGGATCACGCAAGCCAAAACAACTTAGACATCATGATAGATAAAAACAAAACACCCAAAATTTCTATATAATTGTAAATACAAATTTGAAAAACTTTAGCATCGTCCGATGATATATAATTATTTCAGAATATTATAATTCAAGGCATTCTTCATCTTTGCGCCATTTGTTTGGTTATGGTGGCTATTCCGAGACAAAAATGCCCCACAAAACCGGCAAGAACTTGCGACACAGCAGAAATGAGAAACAAGACAGATCAAAATCATACTGTTCGAAAGAATCGAAAGTGTTTCCAAAGTAGAACTCTGAGTCTGTGATTCGAAGAAAGGCAAAATATGACGAAGACGTGAAGATTTATAGGAGAAAATTGATCTAATCAGTCAAATATTTCATGTTAAATTCGTTTAAAAATAGTAAAAATATGTTTTATTTCACAAAAGGGCTACTGCACGGCAGACTTGTGTTTGGGTTCTCTGCATACCAACACTTGGAATGTTGCGAGACACTCGAAAGCTGAAAAATACTCGCCCTGCGGGCTCTTGTTTTTCTGATGCTTTCTCGTGTCTCCCAACATCCCGCGTGTTGGTATCAGAGAACCCAGACAAGGCTGCCGTGCAGTAACCCTTTAATGTGGGGGGAATATATGAGATAAAATAATATTTTGATACGCTTTACTGTTTATTTAATAGGCCAGAAACGTCCAAATAACAACCACAACTCTGAAGTCAGCCCTTGGGACATCGAAGTTAACGTTAACAAGCCAGATTCATTCTGCGAAAACACTCAATTGATTGACCTTCCACATTTATCCTTCATCGAGGTACAGATCTACATACAAGAAAAATTATATATTGAATTCATAAGAAAGATTAAAAAATGAATCAAATTTATTATTTTGTTTTAGGCATGTTCTGATTGTCATCTTGGAAGGCAAAAATGCAAAGCGTGTAATAATAAACCAAGGGTTAGTATATTTTGTGTGTGTCGATATTTAATTTGAATGAGTAATCAATCCATTGCATGAGCAGTGTTGCCCCTTTAAATTTTGGAGAATAGTACTGTATGGAACTCGTCAGTTTGTTAAACAGCTCTCCACCCAACTAACCATGCACAAGTCAAAGCAATCCGATATGACAGGGCTATATAGACAATGCTTTGATGACTTTGATATGGCAAAATTATGAGTTATACATATTAATTCCAATTAACGGTCGGAGGAATGATGAGTTTGGGCTTCTATTGACTTGTGCGCGTATGCAGAAAATAGTTATATTGCGAGTTGCCAAAAGCCAGCCCCCTCCAAAAATACTCACACCATAAAAAATTAATAGTCTAATGTTATTCACGTTGTAGACTCGATGTAAACGCTGCAAACTACACGGAAAACACGAAGGCGTTAAATGTAATTCTTGCCATGATGTTGATTTTAAAACTTGTGATCAATGCCACGGCACCTGTTACGTCTCATGTAATATCTGCTCTGGTTCTGGAAGATTAACGTCATTCAAAAAGCTCAAAGTAGAATGGTAAGGCTATATATATATATATAAGTTGTATATATAAATAGATTGTAAATCCAAAATCACGAGTTGATTCTATTATTCTGAGTTGTTCATGTTCTTTAGACGGTTTATTCTCTGGAGTTAGCATTGAATGTATATAAACTACCTGACTAGTAGACACAGCACTGAGTCATTGTGGTGCTTATATTGTAATAATATTGCTATTATGTATCAGAATATTTTATCACTGGTTTCAGTACTGACGCAGCGCTCTTTGCTACTTATAATATAGCCTTTAACTCATATAATGTGAATTATAATTTCAATAATTATTTCTATATTTTTATTATGATTTTCTAGGTTAATTCATGAAAGCAAATTTGTTTCTAATCCAAAAGCTGATGTGCCAGACAGGAAGATTGAGAATGTTTCTGGGACTGAAGTACTTTGTCAGCAAAATCACAAAGTAAGTATACCTCAGCTAGCAGCAAATGTACACTATACTGGTGTCATGGTTCCTACAATCTATATAAGGATATCTTGTTTGCTAACGTTGATTTCTTATATATTATTGTTTACAATTTTTACAGTTACATCGTTTGACTTCCATTGAGGATGAAGAAATCAATCAAGCCTCATCAGATCATCTTAAGATACATGAAAATGAGTTGCATGATTCAGCTATTTGCGTGCAGGTAATACTCATTTTATTTACATTTTACAACGTCACATCAGTACGATGTTTTGCGTTCCACAAATAGGGAACTCATTTTTGAATATAAACACATATGAATCTCAGAATCTGGACACTAAACATTCTGGTAAAATAAAAAGGAGACCTCATGACATTTACTTTGTGCTCACTGGCTTGTAAAACCGTTGAAGTGACTGAAGAATATTGTAGTTATACATCGTTAAGAAATGGGTTTGACATTCATCATTATGGCAGTAAAAACAATCCGAAAAATATTTAGATTGAAAAAAGTAATTTTATACCTCATGCAATCTACAATTTTGTGATAATAATTACACAAGCTATCACATAAAAGTACTGTGTTGTCTAATTTGCTGTTTCAATAGTGCTCGATGCCATAAATCTATTATCTAATATGCAGAGCGATTTATAATGGTAGAGCAACGCAAAAATGCAGACATTCATATTTGCTATACTAATATATACTTTCACGAGGGTGAAACTATAATAACAACTGATCTAGAAAGATACACTACGTCATCAACTATATTCAAGCGTTTGAACTGAAAAGAGCTAGGGTGTATCACTTCGTCATGTGTTTAATAAGTTCACATTTGACCCTAAAACATCAATAACTTTGCTAATTATGCATAGGTGAAAGTATAGTCCTGTGAAATTATAGTCCCGGATTCAGTAAGAATGTTTTAGTTTTCTAAATAAATAATGGCTATTTTGATTTTACATTGCAGCGACAGACCGTCTATATGATATCAATCGTAGAAGCCGAAATTGAATCGATTAGAAGCAGAAAGGTAGAACGTCTTTGGATTTATGGAAACGAATGCAAAGTTCACCAACCCAAACAATCGATCCACCGTCACAAACAGCTCAATTATAAAACAGGCAACGAATGTACAATATCATGAATGTTTTAATAATGTCATATTTTGTTGACATTGCTGTTATTCATTCACTTTATGTATAATGTAAATAAACAATTAGTATATGGTACGCACCCAAAAAAAAATAATTAACAAGATTTTCTATTATCAATAGTTTGAATGCTCGCGCGTACTTCTAAATGAAATATCTGTTAAAGGGGCAAAATTGACCGGCGACCGCTGCGAGCACAAGTTGAATTTATGCTTAGCGTAATTCAACCGTCTCGCTTTGAAACAATTGTTATACGCAGGCCTAACTTGTAATAAAATTCATGTCAACAATGAACATGGTGTTATAACAATAAGCGTGCACGTGATCCTAAGTGCGTAGCGCCTGCCGGTCATTTTTGCTCCTTTAAATAACTCCTACATTTGTAAATAACAAAAATTCTATGTAACTTGGTTAATGCAATTATTAAGAATAAGAACAACAATCCTCTTTGATATACTTTAGGTTTCAATTGATAGAATTGGAACATATCAAGTATATATTTGTAAATAATCAGCATTATATGCTAAACATAATAATTATGTGAACAACGAAAGGATTATATATGTATCGCGTACATAAATAATGAATCCTTATCTCAAATATTGATATAATTTGTAAAATTATCAAAATTATTCTTTTTTTTTATTGTTCATTTTCCATCATTATTTTTCATCTTTATTTCCAATGAGCGGTATCATTGCATGAGCTCCATATAAGGCTCCACTCTATCCAAACTGATGGTGTTGCTATTGGCTCACCATAATTGGTTCATCTATATTAGCTAATACTTTTAATAACAGAATCGGGCTTTTTATCCAAATATTATAAACTATATGTGGATGACTCATTAGTAATTTTAAAAGATCATTTCAAAGCATCAAAGTTTTTAAATATTTTAAATAATATTACAGATTCTATACAATTTATAATGAAACCAAAAATATGTGAAAATTACCATTCATAGGAGTTCTACTAACTAATAAAGTCAGCCTCATCTCCGATATTTACAACAAAAAAACACGGACCCTGGCTTACTTTTACATTACCATAGTAAAGTGGACCAACGCTATAAAACTGGTTAACTTAAAACAATGCTTAACCCCGCTTTAAACATCTTCAAAAAAGAAATATTTGAAGAAGAATGCCATCGTTTAAGATCTATTTTTTACAAGCTAAAACACCCTCTACCATTTTTAATCCTATTTTAGTCAAGTTCTCTTTTAATTCTGTTAATGATTTTAATAATTTTAATGATCTTGTATGTATGTATGTTGTATATTTGTCAAATAAGCTTAACAGGCAAATACATGTAGCAAGATATCATCATCATCATCATCATTATCATCATCATCATCTCTTTAACTGTAATATAAATAGTAACTTGAGGGTAGCGTTTTTTTAATAAAATAGAAAAGTTGCATAACAACTTTCAGGTATTCTCGGATACAGAGAAATTGGAACTGCTATTTTCCCAAACAGAGTTACAAACAAAGAAACGGTTACGAATCTTTGCAGAAACGCTATAATAATTTGCAATAGTGAATAATAGAATTACCCATGTTTTGATAATTTTATAACTATATAGTGAATGAATATTATCATAGTATGTTGTTATTTAGAAGCAACATGGATAAATAGCTTCTTATAACAACTATGCTAAATAAAAAATATATATATTTATATATAATAAAGTAATTGTGTGGGCAAAACATCAATTTGAGTGCTCAATGCTAAAAGCAGAGCAATATAAATAGTAGATCAATGTTTGAAGAACTCTGTTTGGGAAAAGAGCAGTTCCAATTTTTCTGTATCCGAGAATACCTGAAAGTTTGTTATGCAACTTTTCTATTTTATTAAAAAAACGCTACCTTCAAGTCAATTGTCGTCACAAAGTGGTTTTATGACAACCAGCTGAGCCTGAATGAGTCAAAAACAAATTATATGATTTTTCACAATCCTTTGAAAACAGATCTAAATATAAAAGTAAATAACAGAATTAACGCTGTGGAACAAATTGTAGCAAAAAATATGTCAAATTTCTTGGTGTTTTAATAGATGATCATTTGAATTTCAAACAACACGTAGAATTTGTTTGTAAAAAAATCCGCAGACTTTGCTACACATTAATAAAATTGAAAAACTATTTAAACAACCAAACACAAAGCACAAATTTACTCAGCAATAATTGAACCCCATATTGAATACTGCATCCCCATTTGGGGACATGCACCAAACTTTAAAATATTATGTAAAATTATTAGCCTTCCGAAACTTGGAAAAGGATTTCAAGCTAATATTTACTAGTCGTATATATGATTTTGTTCCTTGAAAGTATAATAGATGTACTTCGAGTACAGTACAATATACTGTCATAAGAACAAATAACTATAGAGTCTGATGGAGTTTATTATTTCTGATGACATTAAACTGTTCCAGAGCTAATTGCAATATATCACCAGCCAAAGAGCTGAAACGGAAAAACGAGATTTCTGCTTCCCGTTCATTATTAAAACCACATGGATTCAACGTTAGATAAAGGCAGGACCTATACGGAATCACAAACAAATTTCACCTTTACAGGTATTATATACTCGTTGAAGAATAACTGACATTTAACCATAATACAAGTCTGTTGATATTATTTATCTTCCACGCATGCATAGACCTGTGATCATAATTGCAATAAACTACTGTCGCTGATTGGTCAAAAAGATATATTAGTGGACAGCCCAGAACGCACGAAGAATACTTTTGAAAAGCGACTTCGATACGGTTTTGACAGTCCTGAGCGTTTAATTTTGGCCATAATAACAAAGTTTAACGTGTTTGCTAGTGGCCTTGGTGTTCTAGTGACAGCTTTTAGGTGGTGTTCTAATTTCTTGATATTGCTCGCATATATTCAATAAGGAAAAGGTAGATATTCAAGGTAATTTATCTGGAACTTTCCATTGCACTAGGGAATTTATACTCACACTTATAGCAGCAAAAACTTTAAATCTCTCCCGCTTTTTGATGTTTGTTTTTTGATTTGATTTATTTGTCAATATTATGTTTGTTTGCGATGTTTTTTGTTTTTAAGATACAATCATTCATTATGCTGCATTGTTCCACGTGTTATATAGATATCGGGAGTAGTATGCTATCAAAATCTCGTTTTGGTGGCAGCCCTAGCCAGCCATGTTCTTTGTCATCTTCAGAATCATCGATTTCCTCAATAGAAAATGACGCAGAGTGCGAGTCATTATCATCTAAAGTGACATACAGGAAACCATTGCAAGGTAAGATCGTCATTGTTATCATATGCACAAACAATTTTTGTTCTCAACTGGACAGTAATTTCTTAAAATTAACACACTTTCGTTTCAAAGAGGGAATATATCAGTTGAATCATATATAGTTAGAAACTATTTTCTTATTCTAGGTAAAAAATATCTTAAAATCTAGTTTTTGATCAGAAACTTCTTAAATGAAGAAAAATTATCTGCACTACACCATGGGTTTTCTTTTGTCAGCTCAGTTTGAATTTAAGTTTCAAGGAAACACCGCTACGAATTTCATCTAAAGAAAGGTCGTCCTCATTATCCCATATTCGCTGTGCCTCATGCAATACATTTTTCACAGGTCACTCTTGATTCTGCCAAGACCATTCATCCTTTCTGATTAGGTAATGTTCTACGAAGAAGCAGCTTATGCTCTACAATCGATATCCCCATTCAGAAGTTATCAAGAAACAATTATACTTTACAATGCAGGTTATGTCCCCCGAAAAATCCTTATACCCCTAAATAAACAATTGAATTTAAAAATTACTTCATGAAGGATTATCCCTTGAACAGATATTATAATATCTTGTAAACTTTAATTTTGCATAGCCATCGTTTATATTAAATTTTCCAAAACATGTTGTAGCTGTCCAAACTATCAAATTTTTATACGCGTAGACGTTTATCATTGTCTTTGATTCTTTAATTTCCAGTGCTAACTTCACCAGCGCAGTATCTCCCACCTTGCAAGTGATTGTAGACTTTAATTTTGCATAGCCATCGTTTATATTAAATTTTCCAAAACATGTTGTAGCTGTCCAAACTATCCAATTTTTATACGCGTAGACGTTTATCATTGTCTTTGATTCTTTAATTTCCAGTGCTAACTTCACCAGCGCAGTATCTCCCACCTTGCAAGTGATTGTAAACTTTAATTTTGCATAGCCATCGTTTATATTAAATTTTCCAAAACATGTTGTAGCTGTCCAAACTATCCAATTTGTATACGCGTAGACGTTTATCATTGTCTTTGATTCTTTAATTTCCAGTGCTAACTTCACCAGCGCAGTATCTCCCACCTTGCAAGTGAGTAACGTTTTATTGATTCGGAAACCATTCCATTACTGTTTCTTTCAGTATTATAGTCTTCAGACTATAACTTTATCCTTCAGGAACGACAGTTAATAAACCAGTTTGGAGTTTTATAGAAGCTTCATTATTCTGATTCGGGGGTAATTCAATGGAATATTCTCTTGGGAAAACCAAGAACAATAAGAAATACAGAACTGACGATAAATTCCTAACTGCACTTAAAGGAGCCACATTGTCCGGCGGACGCCATGAGCTCAATTTGAATTAAGCTTAGCGTAAATTCAACGATCAATGTCTGTCATGGCTTCGGCATGGCTTCAAATTTCAAGTTTCAGCATGGTTTCAGGCACAGAAACAATACGAACGACAAACACACATGCGACTCTAGCCGCGTAGAGCCCGCTAATCATTATTGACCGTATTGTGTAATCAACTCTGTAAACTCAGATAGCACACATGTTTAAATGTTTAAACTGTATAAACTTTAATATCATCAAAAAACACTCTACTCTAACAAAGTACTCTATCATCTATGATCTTTTATTCTCGTTTATGCAGGAAAACGTTAATTCTTCAAATCAGTTGTTTCTTTTCTAAGAATATTTTACTCAATTCAAGGTTACTAAATGCGGTTTTAAGCAAACCGTGTTTGTCTATAATATCTTCAACCTTATAAGTATTCTTAGATTTGTAAAATGTTTTACAGGAAAACCAAGTAAAATTGCTTGAAAGTTAGACATTTCCGATTCAAATAGCAACATATATACCTTCAATTAAGTAAAATAAATATATGATATTTTGTTAAAATTAAGAAAAGGAATCTACTTTGCATGAATGTGCCTTCAATGCCTCTCACTGCCTTGTGAATGTGCCTCGCAGCTATAAATACAGATAAATAAAAAATCGAAATGAAGATCTATATGCTAGGCAAGTTTGAGAAGCTCAGTGCATTCCAAAATTGTTAATAATTTACTTACGTGCAATTTTAATTGCCTGTATAGCACTCCTGTGTTTTATTCTGTTACTTTGTATTGTCTAGATACTACAGTAATTCTTCACTTGTTGAATTCTCAAATTTAGTACTTAGTGACGTTGGGGCTAAATCAATTGGGCTACAACAGTATAATGTATTTCTGTTTTCTGCAGTTACAATATAATGTCTAACGACAATGCCAAAGAAGCAATATTCAAATATGTCACAACAAAGTGTTGTTATAGTAAAAGTGTTCTTCGAGATATGAGAATAAAATGTTTGATACCCCATTCAACGTTCAAAGTAAGTACTGTATAACTATATATAGAGGCAGCAATGACGTTGCAAAATTGTTATCTTCTTCTCTTCTCTTCACTTCAACTTTTCTATTTCAGTACTGTTTAGATTCATTTCATGAGACGAGAGAAATTATGTCAAAACACGAACCATACAAAGGTACAACTGAATGGTACAACCAATTCCTATTATCATCTATGCATCATACATTTTTTCACAAAAACTTGAAATCTTGTCTGATGATTTGTTTCTGCATAACGATGCTCCATTCTGGAGATTGAAATTAATCAAGGATTTGACTCGAACCGTATGATTTCCTATACAAAGACAAAAACTAAGGAGTGGACCTGGGGAGCGGAATTTGGTTGAATTGTAAGGAGAGAGCCTGAAAGAGGGAAGCTAAAACTTCTTATTATAGTTTTATATGATGCACACAAAGTATTACCGAGTCTTAAGTACTCATCGGATACAAAATTTGATCAACACGTAAATATCCTTCACTTTTGTACAGACCACACAAACCCAATTCACAATCACGAAGTAGAACCAAATCATTGGGATATTGCAGTTGACAATCGAGATGCATTTTGTGAAGGCATTCAAGTTATTGAAATACCAAACTCTTCATCTGTCAAGGTACGATTATACTTCACTTACACGATTCAGAAGCTATTAGTTATTAGTTTTTAAAAGGTTTTTATAATTTTGCTTTCAGACATGCTGGGGTTGCCATGGAAACGGAAGGCAAGAGTGCAAAATGTGTTATGGGAAACCAAAGGTGTGTATCTATTAATTATAGGAGGATTAGCTCCAGATGGCAAGCAACCACGCTTCGGATATGATCATATCTGATCCACTGCTGTTCAAATCTCCCGAAGGTCAACTATGCCTTGACTTTTTCTAAAACATCAAATAAGAACCATCTCCTGATGACGGATGAAATGGTCTAGACAGGGTCCTACAAAAAGTTCAGCCTTCTGGATTCCTAGAGGTATTTCAGCATTTTCTTCTAATTTTTTTTGTTGAGGTTTGACCAATAAATCATAACATTATCAATTTTCTTTCTATAATTTGCTTTAGCCTTCCGGAATCTAGGTTTGCAGGATTCCTACTTTTGTCGAACCCTGGGTCCAGAGGAAATTACATTCTGAGTAGCTGCGGCGTATCGCTGCGCATTGACAATCAGGGCTTACCTGCAATGAAATCTGTTGAAATTAACCTGCAGTATCGCGGCTGAGATCAATAAAGAGCAATTACCATCATTGCTATCAGCGAAAAGAGCCACTCCTCTAGAAATAGAAGAGTGGTACAGGTTCCTTCTTCATTGATAACCTGGTCCTCTTCCTTGGATCCATATACGAGAGAAAAGGTCACGTTATACCGATAATTTCGCGCATAGGCACACAGCGTTTATACATGTATTTACTTTCTGTCATGTACCTGGAACCTGGATGTGTGCAATTGTTTGCACACTAAGGTTTGGCTTTCATTTCAAATTGTAGACGTTCGAATTCTAGGAAGTTTTTCCTGTGTGCGCCTCTCGGTCACCAGGATCAAGCCAGTCAATGAACTGCAGTTCAGGAAGTAAAGTTATTTCGAGTTGACCATAAAGAATTGCAGACATTCTTTCCTCATTTCCTAGACACATTGTGAAATTTGCAAGCGAAGAGGAAAAATTGAAGGAAGAACGTGTACATCATGCCATGGCCATGGACTGAGAATTTGTGATCAATGTCACGGATGCGGATATGTCTCATGCAATATTTGTCACGGTTTCTGTAAGCTGCGGTCATGTAAATTAGTTAAAGTGAAATGGTAAGGTTGGAAAATATTATATGATGAGTAAAATGCATCTATTGCATTGCATAATGAGCAGCTTGCAGCTTACAATGAGAATCAGATATCAGATATGTATAGACTTGCTGCTCCATATATGCTCTGTATACTTCTATGGCGCTCTATACCGAAAAATTAGAGTAGAACAAACCACTATTGTTATAACATTTAATCATTTATAATGAGTAACTATAACAATCATAAGTACTTTTTGTTTCAGACTATGATATAGCAGTTATCAGTACTGCGCTCAGTGAACAAGGAATTGACTTCGCCATAATAACTAATTAACTAGGTCAAGATGAGCAAGTTACTAGTTAGACTTGGACCAGTAGTGAAAAATTCATCACACGAGAAAAACATAGGTGTCGTAGTAACTATAGTAAGAAGTAACTCAAATTTCTAATCAATGACTTTTCCTTTTTCGGTTTTCTTAGGTCAATCTATAAAAGTATATACGTCTCAAATCCAACCGATTTGCCAAGCAAGAAAATTGAAAATGTTTCTGGAACAGAAGTCTTATGCCAGCAAGATACAAAAGTAAGCACATAAGTTGAATTAGCTCAGACGGCAGAGCAACGGAAGCATATCTGACCGACTGTGGTTCAAATTCCCCCGAAAGTCAACTCAGCCTGGACATTATCTGAAACTTCAAATGAGTATGGCGGATGTAAAGGTCCATAGGGAATTGCATTTGTGAGTAGGTGCGGCGCATCGTTGCGCATTGACAATGGAGATCTATCTGCCATGAAATCTGTTGAAATTGATCTGCAGTGTCGTGGCTGAGATCAATAAAGAGCGTTTAAAAGTCATTGCTCTCAGCGAAAAAGCCACTTCCTTAGAAATAGAGGAGTGGTATGGGTGCCTTTGATAGGGCAACACCGTCTGCATTACTTTTAATTTACATCAGTTGAAGAATCAAACAATTTAGTGGATGTGGACAATTTTTCATCCTAAAGCAAACTTATTGAGCATAAGCTTCAAATAAAATTCAAATATTATACAAAAGAAAACAACTAGGGTATATAACAGATTTGCAAAGTATTTGTAGCATTTCTTACATAATTTATGTCATTCTTATAGCTACATCCTGTGACATGTATTCCTGATGGTAAAATCAATGACATCTCAATACACAGTCTCAAAAGACACGTCGACGATCTGAAAGATTCAGTGATTCATATGCAGGTACAGAGAATTATTCTAACTATGAATCATCGTAACGAAAATTTCATTTTAACGTAGTGATTTTTCATACGGTTGTCCAAGCTAAAGCTATCAAGCTCAGTCTGAGATGCCGAAAGCAATTCAGGGAAGGGGGCGAACTAGAGAAAAATATATTTTTTTGTTTACTTGAGAAAAATGTTCTCGTTATGCTTCAGTAATGCTTTTCTCTGACTGCTCATCAATCTATATCACACATGATTTCGTTTTGATGCAGTGTTGCTCATAATTTTGGGAGTATCTTACCGTTTACTATAACCAAGCAATATACAGTATTTCCCTCTATTCAGCCCTGCTAGAGCATCAATACTGACTGTGACCCAAGGGCATTGTCACTTGGTAAAACATTCTGAAGGCATTAGATTTAATTACGCTGACAATAGCAACAAGAAAAGCAAAGTGCCTGAAAATTATTATTTTTTAATTCAGAAGGTTGTAAAGTGAAGCTACTGATCTTAGGATCTACATAACGTCTTTTGTACAGATGAATAAGTGAAACTTAAATATAAAGCAACTTATAAGATCCAGGCAAACTGACCACTTGGACTAGTGGTCTTTATACACAGGGTTGATTCAATAGAATAATGCATTTCACATACCACTGGGAGTGGCAACTATAAAGACGAAGACGTTATAGCTAGTCTGAATATATCTCTCATTCATTGAGTATGATATCATGTAAATTTACTTCGTATGAGTCGAAATGAGTTTTGTCAATATAGTGTATGTCACAAGATGCTGAGGTGGGGGTATTTCGTTAACATCAATCAGAAAATTCATGAGTACATGTACAGTCTGTAAGCAATTCATCTACTTCATGAAGATTTTAAAAAGAGATCTTCATGAAAAGTTCATGAACCCTTCTTGGAGATTTCATGAACCAATATGTGAACGTGAAATTGCACAGGGTTCGTGAACGCTTTGAGTAGATTTCCTGAACTGTTCATGAAAATTGGCTAATTTCACATTAATGGACTAGTGAAAAATTTTCATGGTTAATGTTGTCTACTAGAATTATGTTGTTATATTTTTGAATAATATTTACTTGTATGGATTTTTATTTCAGCGACAAACAGTTTATATGATACCAGTTACAGAAGTTGAGGTTGACTGGAAATCACAGAAAACATTTCGTTTCTGGATATATGGAGATGAAGAAAAAGTCTACTGTCCAAATTATCCAAAACGATTTAGAGAAAAATGTAAATTATTATGATTGTAAGATATTATATTATAGTGAACTAGCAAATAGTCACCCACGTTGCTAGGTTAATTTAACAGATATGAGATATGCTCTCAATTTGACAATTCGACAACCAGTGAAATTTGATATCAATAAAGAAAGCCATACAATTAATCAATAAGCAAAATAAAATATTGAAGCATGTCCAAACCATGACAGAAGACATATAAATCAAATGTGATTACTGTACTTGAAAAATGACTGAGAAAGCAGCGGGAAAATTGACCACACAAAACATAATAATGCTGAATAAACGTTTTAAAAAACACAAATGTCACTTGACAAGGACCAATGGGCCTATAAATAAATATAATAGGCCTGCATGATGATGATGATGATGACATATAGGCTATTGGCCAATGCTAAAGTTTAAAACATGACTGCTTTGTCTACTGAGTTTAGTTTAATGAGAGCCTGGAAGATGAATGAAACTGGATAATGTTTTCAGAGTATTTACTATTTACATTAAAAATAAACACTGTTGATCATACCTGAGGACTAAAATCACGCTGATGTGGAATGGAAGTTGTCCCAAAATGTCTATGCTTGATTTATCCAAAAATAGTCATCATTGTGAACATTACTTGTTATTGAAAAACATCCGTTTTGTGTATACATGGAGACTTCTGTAAAATATGTTTCATTGGCAAATCAAGATTTTCAATCAAGCCAGCGTGGAATCCACTAAAATTCTGAAAAATTCATATTCCTGCATATTGCATAATTGATTAATCGTTTTCACGCCCTTTGTAATGCACTTTTTCAATATGCCAAAATGGTTTAGTAATGCATCTTTTTGGTGGATGGTAATAAATGCCACTAAACACATACCAATACATATATGGTGGATGTATACAAACTGATCCTACATCAACATGTTTATACGATGTATAATCAAGACCATTACCACGTCGATGCCAAAAATCTTGCATATCATCCGAATAAACACCATGTAAAGCAATATAATCTTGACATAAATTACTTTTATTTTTAAGTATTATATCTTTAGAAGCAGATGGATGGTGATGGATTCTATTTTGATCAACATGATAAAGGGAATATTCATTTAATCTTATAGTCTGTATCCATAATGCAATAGTTTGATCACCATACGGATGACATAACATTTGTTCAGGATCTTGTGATAAGAATTCAATAATAACATCTTGTGAAAATAATGTAATTCCTTCATCAATAAAAACACCACCACGTCCATCACAATGTAGCCATCCCCAATAAAATAGATCAGATGGAAAATTATGCTTTATATCAAACATCAAATGATCAAGACACAAGAAAACATCATCATCAAGTCGCATAATGTATGACGCATTATAATGTGACATGGTATATTGAAAAACATATAAAATTCGTAATCCAAATTGAATACCACTTTTAATTGGCATAAAAACCAAGTCATCATGATACAAAGATTCTTTTTTCAAATCTTTGACATCGTCGGAGTTCAGATTATCCGACATTAAAGAATCTGTAAAAAACATGTATTTCACCTAAAATAGAAACATTTAAATATGTTAAGGCAGGGTCCGACAAAAGTGGGGATCCTGGGATCCTAGATCCCGGAAGGCAAGACAAAATTCAGAAGAAAATTGACGTTTTTATTGATTTTCTGGTCAAACCTCAACAAGAAAATTCAGAAGAAAAAGTTGAAATGCGCCTAGGATTCCAGAAGGCTGAACCTTTTGTCGAACCCTGTGTTAAGGATAAAACCGTGCTAAAACAGTGTGTTAATGAAATGAAAGTGCACATGACACCAAACATTTGGATCACAGATTTTGATCGCAAGTGAATATTTTATTTTTGGAACGAATCTGTTTGATTTGACCTGGACTGACTCGTTCATGGACCGGTTCATGAACTGTTCAGGAACTCAATAACTTATTCATAGGGACCTGGTTTTCCAGAACAGTTTTTACTTTTTTTTCTGGATTTTTATTGAGGTTTGTTTGGCCCATACACTCAAAGAACATCCATTATCTTCTGAATTTCCTCCATCTTTTTAAATATGGAGTTGCAGGATACCCAATTCATCACAATGATAAAGAAAGATTTAATTGCAGTTCCCCATACATCAACACTTGATACAAATTTAAGTAAAGAAACCATAGCATACCATTTTATATCTTTCAGTTCTTAACCAAGACATCCTTAAAGCATCGCGACGTTTTCTCCCATTCAATGAAGTGATAATTCCAATAAATAATTTGATGTTTTCTAAAGGTGGCCGTACTGTAGAATATAACTCACTAAACAAAACTCGGTCATCGGAAACAAAGAAAGTAGATTTTTCACCTCCATCAAAACTGTGTTTTTTCCCGCTTATATTGCTAACTGTAGGTATGTCAGGATTAAAAGGTAATGGACCATTGGTTAAAGAATCTTGATATTTACCATGACTGATGTTTAGGCCTAATGGATTTGATATGACATTGCTGGCTGAGTACCAATTGAGAATGGGCCTAGCATGCTTGATAGGTTTTCTATTTTCTAAAACTCTAAGTTGATACCAACACAGCAAGTAGATGCTTATCATACATAACACAACTAATAATACACGCAGTAATGTGAAACGTATCAAAACCATCCAAACATTCATTTCCAAATTTCCCAATCATTACTAGACTGACTGACACCTCCGAGCGACGAGCCAACGACAACAATCACGTCACCTTACACTTGCACCTTCCTTTCTATGGATAATCCATATGAAATCTATTGAATCTATTCGATTCCAATTTCTTCGTTAAACACTATTTTTAGTTCGACAAACAAAACTTGAATTGAAACCAGTAGGCTAATTTAGATTTTTTTAAATCTGTCACCGGTCTGTTGAATTTACCTCGCTCCAGTGAAATGAGATAGGAAACTAGCCTGCTTGCAGACTCTTTGTAAAATCGGAAACTTGATAAAATCATTGAGTTACAAACCTTTAACGCAAAGTTAAAGTTGAGTTTAGTGAGACAGCCAAAAAGAGATATGGCTATCTAAATTCCAATTACTTGAAGTTTTTCTACAATATAGTCTATGTCTCTGAGGAGAAGTCTAACCACACAAAACGACACTGTTTTGACACTTTCAGCATAAAACCCGGGGGGTAACTCCAGCTCTTCAGGGACGGGGAGGTGCCACTTTGGAAAAAAGTGAAGTACCCAAAAAGTTCTAGCAGGTTGATTGATTTTAGGTAAATACACAAAAATGATGCAAATTTTTTCAAAAATTCAAAAATAGGACACCCAAAAGCTCCAAAATTTGAAATCTCATACCCAAAAAGTTTTTTCTCAGCTGGAATATGGACCCAAAAAAAGTAGCACGTCCACGTATAGCCATCACAGTGGAGTTACCCCCCGGGCATAAAAATGAAAATGAAAGATGTATTTCTTAGGGAAACAGTTTCTGCATCTTCATCTGGATTAAATAATTTCAAATTAGTATCATATATTCAAGTTTCTGGAACTTCTCAAGGTAATTAGTTAGTAAACTACTACTACAAGAACAAAAATCTGATGTTGAGTTAATTTTATTTCGACTTGAGGATGGCGACGGAGATAGATGCCAAAACGTTTTCAAAAACATTTGCGTTCAGAGGTTTTGGTAAGGCCAGGTTTGCTACTAAATAAACTCCTAACTGATTTATTTAAAGTATTTTGTATATAGATCAATAAGTGAAGCTTGAATATATTAAGCCAAATTGACGACTTAGACAGATCGCAGTTTATAAGTGGAATAGTGGCAACTATTTAACAATTAGACTACGAGCCCGAGTTGGCTACCATTGAATAGTGACCGAGGTCCTCCGAGTGATTTTATCGCTTATTCACGATGTCATACTGGGTAAATTTACTTGATATGAGTCAAATGAGTTTGCCTATATATGCCCAGTATAACTTAGTTGATGATCCAAAATCTTCAGAAATAATTGGTTAACATTTTTTGGTTAACATTCGACAGGTTTAACAAAAATTGTGTAAACAAAATATATATTGGAGCATGATCTTTTTCAGAGTATCTTCTTCTTAGGAGTATCTTCTTCATGAAATGAATAGAATTTTTCTGGTCATTCCGTCAAAGTTTTGTTTGAATAACCCGTCAAAGCGTAATGGGAATTACCCCCAGAGCGTAATGCGATATGAAAACACTATTAATATATTAATATTAATTAACACATATTTTCATGAAGGAACTCGCACAGTAAAGACCATACAAGATCAACAAAGAAATAAATGAGCCATACATTTTGTAGTAGACCTGAGACAATCAATTAAAGGTATTGAATTACTTGTAATAGAAATATAGAAAAAATGTTTCTATTCATAGACTATGATGTAACAAAGTTAGCTAATTATAACAACATTCATTGAAATTCTCAACAATCAATGTCCTTTTCACGCTGATTCTTTTCCTCAAAGTGTCCACCGCATAAGTAAGTAAATAATTAAGGTAATCATCATATTGCCATACAGGCATCCCAATCCGGTTTCGTACAACACTCCCAACGATCACCAACAAAATTTTTGTAAAGTATACGGAATTCATAAACTGCTTTAAATTTAATAAAAGGACACCACTTATAATTTGAATTATATTCATCACAGGGGAGGGTACATTGCCAATTTGCTTTCGTGGAACCGTAGCATTCCTTCGGATAGGAGTAATTTATTTCAGCCTTGATAATCGGCTTTGGACATTCACACCCTTCGAGGCATATATCTTTATTGAAGAAGTTATTCATTGGTTCAACCAAAACTCTCATCACCGAATCTACGACCTCAGCTTGTATAGATCGAAAAATGCCTTCAACTGCATGTAGTGGCTTTTGGTATTCTACACCATCGAATCTGTCAGTAAATGTAAGATGATAAGTCAAATAGCATGTTAGGCCGATACAAGGATAATCCGGTTTGCGTTTTTCGGTATCCGATCCATCAACACTCTTATAACGTTTACGGAAAAGAGATTTGGCAGTTTTTATGGTATCTTCCCTAACTACTATCAGTTGCTTAGCAAGAGCACACCTGTCTTGTATCTTGCCCTCTGTAATCAATTGTAAATAGGCAGCTGTGAGAAAAATTGTCCAAGTAGGAAGTAATGTAGCCAATTCTTCACTGTAACCGACATCACGGTAATTGAAAGGTAGCATATCATGTTTGCTTGAAACAATTTCAACAAGATCATCAATCGTAAAGTTTTCCTTTTTAATTTTTATCATGGTTTGGAATTTCTCGAAATGTCCGCGTGACGAATCAAAATGATAACGTGTAAGAGCTTTACTAATCTTTGAACGAACTTGATCTTTAACTTGATTCCAAATATTTCCTTCTTGCTCGACAGCTGTATCAAGCAGAGTAATGAAGAGTGCGACGACATGACCAACCGGTGTTTGACCAAGTGTTACTTTAGAAATCAATAGCAAACGGACCATTATTTGTTTCATTGTATCATATGCTTTCTTTTCATCTTTTCTTAATGATATTAGACTTTCTCGCTTTGGTGATTTCATGCCAGGAACTTTCATTGATAGTTTGTCCTTGATCTCCTTTTTGATCTTTTCCACATCCTCTAAGTTCAAATCTGGTCCTGATTCCTGTTCTTCTTCACCAGAGCCTGAGTTCTCTTCTTCCCCGGCCAAACCAGGCAATCTTTTTGGTGGCTCCTCGTTTTCACCGTCGTATCCACCCACTAAAGAATCAATTTTCTTAACTTTATTTGCATCAGTCACACATGAGAAAATGACTGCAAATGCCAAACAGGAAAAAATGACATTGAAGTAATGCATTCTGCAACCCCTATACAATACATAAATACAGATTAGTAATGAGCAAAGATAGATCCAGTTGGTCAATTACAAATGTTGTAGGGTTATATGTCTGTTACTTTCTTCTTGGCCCTGGGCCCGTATTTCCATAAATCCAATAAGGGGACATGCCATTTTTTTCATGGGTGGATTTCCCTAAGTCCAAATGAAATTTCAGATAATCAATACAGAACAATTTCAAAATTTTGAAAGTTTTCTTTTGTCCTGGTCGAAAAGCAAGGCAAAAATTGTTACTTAAAGACACAACTCTACGGTACGTGTATAAAATCAAATAGTTACAGGTCTACATCACTATGTTATGTGGTTATCAGAAATAATTTCAAATTATAATCGTTAAGGTATTCTAGACAGATTAGCATCAAATGCATTTCAAATATGCTAATGCCGGGATGACGACGGCCAATCTTAACTCACTTCATATGTAGATGAAATGTGAACATACATTGAAGTTATCTTTGATTTCATTTCTATATGCTCTGCATATTTCTTTATCAAGCACTCAGCTGATGTTTTGCCACCAAGTTACTAAGCTACTAAAAAGCTACTTGATAAATGTTCTGTTTTGATCATTTGATGATCAATGCATTCTAGCTGTGAATATTATAATGAACTTTAATTCTTTGTAATTCTTTGATATTTTCGTGTTAGTTGTTCTGTAATTCTTCAAATATTGAAAAGTTTTGATGATTAAAAATCACTTCATAACGTACGCAGCTGTAGAAAATAACTCAGCAAAACATCTTCAAAAGTTGCACATTTAGAGATACATCTGAAGTATTCAACTGTGTTTCCAGCTCTTCTTGAAGATGAAAAGATTTGGACTAGGTACACCACTTACAGCTGACATCATTCAAAATTGTATTCAAAATATGATCCAATACTTGTATTACCAATAGTTTTGGTTCTAAAATTCTAAATCTAATGAATATTGCGAATGTACTATATAGACTGCATATGGTAGATTTGCGCCTTGAAGATTGTTTAAGGCAAGCACTGGCCAGCAGGACTAGCAGTGGGGATGGCTGCACCATCGAATTGCAATAGATAATTAGACAACAAATTAAGTAATACTCACAACGACCAATCGTTTGCAATTGATAAATGGCCGATTGAAAAAACTTTGACACCTAAAGACAGCTTAAGATTATTATCTGCCAAGCATGATTGCATTTATATGAGTTTGGTTTGAAAATTTAGTACGACCTTTTATTGCATGATGTCAGCCATAGGAGTTCGTTGTTAAATACGCAATCTCAATATCGGTTAATGGCACATACTCATAATCAAGATACGCATGAATGGATTAGGGTTAGGCAATGCAAACATATACCCTCATAATAAACCTGTCAAACCTGTTTTGTAATATTTTTCAGTTCAGGGATAAATACATAACCTTTTACTGCACGACATATACGGAATCAGATAATTATTCTTAAGATTTGATTTATTTTGAGAGAATCTTCAGCAAATATACAATTATGTGTTCACATATATTTCCAAATCATCCACATTCAAGCATCTGCAGAAGCTTCTAGCGTAGACAAAAAACGAGAAAAACATAAACAATTATGTGACACATACCACACCCAATAGGTATGGAGGCAAATCGTTGTTTCGGATATGAAGCGAAAATCTTTACCAGCTTATCTGAGAGTTAGAACACCATGACAACAAAACTACTCTCAAAATGCCACGATAATAATTATCGAATGTTTTAGGAGAAGCGTAGTAAGTAAGATCACAATGTTAAAAATGATTTTGATAATAATTTTATCTTTATTACTTGATAATTTGTATACTAAAACTAAATCCATTCTTCATTAAAGGGTTACTGCATGGCAGCCGTGTTATGGGTTCTCTGATACCAACATCCAAAGTGTTGGTATCAGGGAACTCAAACACAATTAGGCTGCTGTACAGTGAATTTAACATAAAACGTTTGACTGATTGGATCAATTTTCTGCTATAAATCTTGACAAATCCCTAGAGCAGCATTCGAAAATCTCTCGAGTATTGCAGAGGTGAATCGTATATACTGAATAGAATTCGTAACGGATAAGTATTGTGCCATAAGATTAAAAATCATATACCGGTTTGCTGGAATACACTCTATATAGCACAACTCTGACGAGTACACAGACCGCCAATCACCGTGCATTCAATAATTCACTAACTTCTGATTGGCAAAAAATATGTAATAATGTATGTGATAGCAACACATACCGGATTCGATCGATTACAGAACGGCATTTGACAGAAAGTATACGTATAGAGGCACAATTTTACACATCGGTCGTAAGAGAGTAGATTTGCTCTGCAGAAGAAATCCTCGCATAATTGATTACTTTGGTTTAATGTAATTCGAATGCCTAATCGATACGAAAACCTCTACGTTCGAATATGGCTATTCACGGCATAGTGGAATCCCATCCTTAATAATTGAGTTACACACGGGCCCGCACACGGGACAATGCCCTCCTTATAGTCATTTCAAAATTGTTATCTAAGAATGCCATGACCACATAGAATAACTATCAGTTGGGCTTGGTACACATAAATTCTATAATAATAAGATAACACTAATAATTAAGCAACTTCAAGAGTCTAATTATAGAGTTTCTTTTTGATGTATCCCATGATTCATGCCATTGAAGTGTTACATACTATTCCATATGAAATTTAAAATGAGATTTTCCCTATGCAAGAGAAGTCAAAACGGAATTGTGAAAATGCGTGTTATCGGGTTATTATCTCAAACTTGACTATACTATCATGGAAAAATCGTTATGTGTGACGTAGAATTGTAGTCGGTCTAGTGCATTCGGTTAATACCAGCAAGACTTGAAGGTTGAATTCTTAACCCGAAACATGTTGTATTAGTTGTCACGCAACTGATATGGGATTTCTACAGTGATTTTATATATATGTGTTTTTTTAACTGATCGATTGTTTTAGCTATACGGATATTGAAAGGCACAGCAGCATTCCATCACCTTTGTTCGCATACTGAACATGCTCTTTCACCATAAGATTTTGATTGGGCTTTTGACCGATGTAGCAGTTCATTGTTTGTGGAGTGTAATATCCTACTATCTTTTCATAATGTACTTTGCTCGATAGATAGTTGGCAATAAAGCCCGCAATAAAGTCTGTTTAGAGATTTATAAAAAGTTAACACAACTTTAAACACAATTCGATATTTAATTGGGAGCCAATGTATCAAAGCTCGTGTGATGTTTTCGCATTTGGTGACTCCTACAACAAATCAATCAACAGTGTTTTGTGGCCGTTTAAGCTTATTTTGGGGGTAAACCATAAAATAACGCCTTGCAATGATCCCGTTTTGATCATATAAAATGCATGTGGCAGCGAAGATTTATTTGAAGATATGAGAAGCATATAAGATCAAAGTATAGATCTACAGATTCTTTTACTTTGTTGTTGTAAGAATTCGCTCTGAACCAATCAGCAATTGTTGAGGTTGGGTGCAAGCTCTGTTCTTTTAATCAATATGAATTATCTCGGTATTTTCTTGTTGGTCTCAACAAAGTTACTAGAATAGACTGGTTATGAAGTGTATTGTTACCCCGACCGTATGTTTTTGTTAGGATTTAATGACGGTACCACGTGACGAGCAAGTGGAATCGAGGACACGCAGGAAATAACAAAACAAACAAAGTGACCTAAAATAAGTTGATCGCTTTAATTAATCATTATTAATCAGAATGGGAGGTGGAAATTGTTGGTTTTACAAATGTTTTAATGCCCGCGGATGTAAACATCCAGATTATCCTGATAGGCCTATATCATTTTCTCAAATTCCTACCTGTGGTAAAAGCGATGAAGAGGAAACAAAAGGAAAGAAACAATTTGTTAGAGCAGAGTGGATCAGAATAGTGTGTAATACCCGACAGAAGGATGACAACTTCAGAAGGCAGTTTGAAAATAACACTTTTTATTTATATGAAATCCACTTTAATAATATTGATATTGATGTATTTTCAAAGCAAAGAATGTTGATAACTGGAAGCATACCAGTTCGAAATTTACCTCAAAACCGTCAGAGGTGGCAAAGTTGAAAGAGCTGAACGGAGAACAATAGAACGGTTACCCTTGGAAAATGTTAGAGAATCACCAGTTGACGTGTATTCTTCTATTGGGATTGTTAAGGCAACAATTACAAAAATGAAGCTGGAACCCTGGATAGCGCAGATCAGTGATGAAAGTATATCTTTGGCCCTCCCCGAGAAGACCGAGCGCCACAGAACTAAAACGGTAGGTTTCTCCGGGCAACATGAAAATCACGTAAAAGTGTTCATAAAAATATGCTGAACAATTCCCTATTTCTCGTTTCAAATAAATTTCATTGTGAACCCTTCAAAAATCCAATTTACATTTTCATGATTCACGGTCAAAGCCTTCTTATCGTTTTGAGAAAATGTTGCATGTGAGCTTTATGATCTTTGATTCTTTTGTTCTTCCATAATTATGCGAATCCATAGAAGCATGACAAAACTCGAATAGAATTATGTGAATTAAGAGGGCTCTGACCGTGAAATGATTTAAAAATTCATCGTTGATGAGCTTCACAATAATATTTGACTTAACAATTTACTAACAAAACACTTAGCAATTACAGCTCCCATAACGTATGCTATAGGGCTACGTTCTTCCTCTTTTAATGTTGCAACAATTTCAGCCTCTGTTCCATTTAATCCATGCTTGAAATGTTGTACCAAACCAATTTACCAAACGGATTTTATTGTTATTGGATTTCAGCAGCAATTAGCAAAGCTATCCATTAACAAATTGAATGTTGGAAATGCTAACATCACGCCTGTAAGCCATGTGAAGAATCTCGGAGCTTGGTTTGATCAAAATGCCACAATGAAAATCCACATAGGAAAAGTATGCTTCCAGAGCCTCCAGGGGATTATATGACATCAAACAAATTAGAAAGTGTTTGTCAAAACCATCTGTACTACCTGAATATATCAGAAATGCTCAAAATTTGGACAACTTCAAGCGGAATTTAAAAACACACTTATTCAATATTGTATATTTTACACGATAAAGACATTGCATATAATATTGCGTTTGAATTTTTAAACATTGAACATTTTAAACATTTTAACATTGAACATTTTGAACATAAACATTTTAACATTTTAAATTTTACTAGGTATTTGATTCTTTTATACTTTATCGAAACAAAGATACTCTTGTAAAGTGCTTTAGAATATATTCCTTATAGTTTAAGCGCTATATAAAACTAAATTTATTATTATTATTGTAAAAGGAGGAGCAAGTTTCACAAGGAATCAATTTGCGATTCCAACGCTAGTATCAGGAAATAAAAAAACCAGACGATGCCAAAATCTTTCTATAATCAGTATAGAGTTTATCTTGCTTGCTATTGCGAGAAAATTTGACGGCAATAGCTGAAAGTTCATTAAAAAGAGTGCATGAGTCTGACTAATATTATGGCAACTGGTCCAGTATTTGATTATGAAAAAGCCCTTCAAGTGCACATGACACCAAAAAATTTTATTCCGGAATCAAGTAGCCCATGCAAAATAAATAGGAATGGCGGCAATAATTTTTCGATTTGGACTCTTATAAGCGGAGATATTTAATTTTGAAAGTACCATATTTCAGAAATTGTGCTCCTTCGAAAGTCGGAACTCATGCCGGAATGACAAGAAAGCCCACTATGGAAAAATAACCAAGTCTAGACTTCAAAAAATCGTAACTTTTTACTCGCGAAAAAGAAATTGTCCAGTTTCCAGAACAGATATGCCCATATCTTCGGGACACCTTTTTGGCCATATATGACTGAATTTGAACGTAAAATGTAGAGTTTATAAAGGTTTTATTAGACTTCGATGGAGTTTTTCTGTCAAAAAGGTGTTAAAACACTGGATTAACGCATGTTACGCATCAAGGTGTTGACTACTAAAACAGTGGCAAAACGCTTTGTATTCACTTCGCCGCGGATGATGATCTTAACGTCTATAAAATTGAAAAAAATTCATTGCGCTATTTTGGTCGATCTCCCGCAGCTTAACGTCAGTGCTTCACTGATTTGTTACTTCAATCTCAATGATTGGCTATTAAAAACCATTGCATGACCCCCTGTTTGCCTTGCAGCAGACGCGTTTCTTCAACAAAAACACAATTACTGAAAGATGAAATCGACACACGCAATGTGTTTAATATCATACCTTAATCTAGTTTTATATTCGACGGACAACGGTTGTTGTCGACTTCTTCACAAAGCTATCCTGTCTAAGAATTATATTTAATCAATGAATTTAATAAACTTAATCCCTTACGTAAATTGATCCCATCCCATATTGATAATACACCTCACCTCCTTGAAAAGCTAAAAGCTATAAAATTACCGGAAAGTTGCCTGCTTGTTACAATGGATGTCTCTAGCCTATATACTTGTATCCCACACAAAGAGGGCGTTGCAGCAATAAATACATTTCTACACAATAACCCAACATCCTACCACGGCCCCCCAATCCCCACCTTACTAGCCATGATCAAACGAGTCCTAACAACCAACTACTTCCAATTCAATGAGGATTTTTATCTACAACTACAAGGCACAGCCATGGGAACAAGAATGGCACCAGCATATGCCGACATCTTTATGCATGTCTTCGAACAACAATTCCTAGAAACGCAGACCCTACTACCTATAATATACTACCGATACCTTGACGACATCCTAATGATATGGCCACACAGCCCCTCCACCCTCACAGACTTCCATAATAACATTAACACCACCTGCCCACAAATAAAACTCACTATGGAATCATCCAAAACAGATATTGCATTCTTAGATCTGAAAATCTATATTGATAAAGGAACGCTATCCACAGACCTATACCGTAAACCAACAGATACCAACAATACCCTACACTTCAAATCCTTTCACTCTCAAGCCACTAAAATAGGCATCGTCAAATCTCAAACAGCACGCTACTACCAAAATATATCTGACCCTAAAATCCTACACATCAGACTTTATCTACTCTACCTTTCATTCATAGAGAGAGACTATCCATCCCTCGCCCTCCTCAAAGCTATGAAACTGACACTTTCAAAACAGAAAAGTGAACAACCCTCACCAACAACATCCAAACAAATCCTACCAATAGTACTCCCATATCATCCTGACTTTGAACGACTCCTAAATCTTTAAGAACTACTTAACACCGTTCCTAGAACAACAAATACAATTCTGTCGCCTTCAACCCACACTCACTTATAAACGGCATTTAAACATAAAAAACCACCTGATCCATACCAGGGACCAACTCCACTGTGAGCACTTCCGAAATCAACTTCAAAACAATGAATCAAATATCTAGACACCCCCCCCCCACATTGATAACCTAGGCCATCCCTATCACCCTGAAATTAATGACTGAAGGAACGTCAAATATATCTCAATTACAATGCAACTCTTACTTATCAAACACTAACCCATAGATTCAGTAAATAGATCCACTATTCTACTCCCTCCATGGTACAAGTACCCACGTTATTTGACCTCGAACATAGGATAAATAAATAGACTCCTCAACTTCAGACCAATGCATCGAAAGTCGGCCAAAAACAGAATACAATCATGAGAAATAGAGAATGGCCATGGCAACATAACCAAGGAAACAACCAATGGATAAAAAACTATGAGACATGAACTATATGAATAAATATATAAAATAGACATACCCACCTAATTATCTATCAATGTTAAAAATTTAAAAATACTGATAACAATCACATGTATGTCACATCAGCCTACATTTAGTAGCTCCATACAATTTAATGTATTTGACTAATTGACTCCTATTTTCAAAAACCAGAGTCGTATATCTATATATTCATAGCACTATAATTAAACAAGTTGATAACTGAAATATCAAGTTAAACAACGGATCACAACAAACAATAGTTATGAGTTCTTATATACAACAACATTAATTTGATTATCTCTATATAACTTACAAAATCAACAAAAAATAGCATGTATTGGTCTTAATTTCAAGATGATTAAAAAATATCAATAAATACCCTTCAGGCTACATTTATTATCTCCAATCCGTATTTATTACAATAATAATTTGGTTTTAAAATACTAGGCCTATTGAACCAGTTCATCGAATCCAAGAAACACAACAGAGCCTCATCAAACACCCCCTATCAGACACTTTTCGGCTAGAACACATTTGAACCATAAACCAGCACACCAGATCCATGAGATACAGTAAAAGCTCATAAAACATTCCTATCTAATACCCCCCCACTTTATACAATACACACCAGTAAAAACAAATCCATGAAACACAAAATAATCCCATTAAACACCCCCTATCTGACCCCTCCCCACTTAAAATACTTTTAAACCGTCAGTCAGCATAGCAGATCCATGAGACACAGTATAACCCCACCAAACACTTCTACCTGATACCTCCCATTTTATAACTATATACCATCTCCACAAGTCCAAAAAATACAACAGAACACCATCTGACATCTCCATATTTTAATAGGAAAACAGGCTCCAACAAACCAGCTAGACGAGAATTACAGCACATAATACCTCCACCTAATCATATAATGCTATATGATTCTACCAACAGCAACAGCCCTATGACCGTCAGGTGACCGAAGCCGAAGGAAAGACAATTAGAAAGACCAAGTCAAAGATACGATAAAACAATGATTTAAAAAACTTACCAGTGGACATTCCACTTTCCAATGTCCCCCAACAAACAATTCGTAGATGAATCCCGAACCATATACCCATGAACTAATAACAAAGTAATCCCAATTCCCAAGTAATTTAAGTTTAATAATACTCCATAAATACAATTCAGCTCTACCATTTTGGATCCTATATTTAGGAATGTTCTGAATCCAATAAACCCGATCGGATCTAGCTAACGAACCTCTTTCTCGGAGCAGAGCCTCCTCCTGAGCCAAAGGATTTATAATCCTCCACCCAATAAATAACCATGACTACAACCAATGAACGAAGGGCAAATAAAATCGATAAGTACCTCGTGCTTGGCCTTAAAATTTCTCTTCCCGATTTATCATCACTAGAGTTAGTCAAAAGACACAAATCAAAAATTATTATCAAAATATCAATCCAAGGTACACTTATTAATCTACACCTATTACAAAATAAACTGTAGGACTATGATAATTTATCAACAAGGCAATTGATATCATAAGACGGATGCAGGGCATGCTCCAATAACTAGGTTTTCAGAAGACGCACCATCACGCCACCACGTGCTTCATCATGGACCACTTGATGAAATCATTGAACATTTGCCAATTGATATGAAACACAGTTCAGCATATTTTGTCCTCAATGAATTATCAATATATATAGGCACTGTTACATCTAACTATTGGATATTTTTATTGCAAGTATACTATGTTTTCGTTATCTTTTATTTTATTATTGATTTTATTTTAACCCTTGATCGAATTTCGAACACTGAAACGAACATCTCGCCAAAAAATTCAAACTTTTTTATATGAAAAAGACGCTCCAAAACACATCTCCGAGTAGGGATACCTACAGTGAGTTTTTCGGCATTTATATGATAGAAAATTCTTGCAAACAATTTGAGAAAACTTAACATTTTTTGAACTGATTGATGAACACTTTCAAATATTTTCAAAACTCTGAATTGAAGAGGAAATACCATTCCTTTTCCAATCAAGGCTTGCTTTTTCGATACTGACTCGGATCCCCGTGTCTCCGGACATACCCTCTCGGTGCGTCGCTCTGATGAGTTTGCTTTAGCCAACGGGTTTTAACCTGGGCTCTCGACAAACGAAACGCGTCAGCCTGATTTTATGCGCGCCGAACTCCAAACTGCCTTGCTCAGTATCAAGCGCGAAAATGTAGAATCAGTGGGGGACACACAAGATGGTGTCCACCCTAAAACTATGAACTATACAAGAAACACCAAAACAACTCCTATAGCCCCAGTCATGTCATGGGATGGGCGGATATCACTTCTAACCAACTGGTCCTATCTCACATCACTCTAAATCAGACATAACAAATGTAAAACAATTAAATCGTCCATTGACTCAATGGGAACCTGATAACGAGATATGAACACCTAAAACAGAGACCACCTGTCTACAACGACTAATATGGTTCTCCAAAGGCAAGATATAATAAATTAACACATCATTACAAAATCACGAACAGAATATTAACGTTCAGGACAGTGAAAGGCAAATGAAGCTAACTCCCAGAGGATCACAACAGACATCATACCAAGGTAATAATAGTAATAATTAATAATTAAAATAAATATACACAGGATGTATTAACAATATAAATATGTAACAGCACACAGAACAGCAGCGGATCAGCATAACCCAACCAATAAAATCTACACCAAAGGCCGTATCTGGATCCAGACAAATTGAGAACATCAACTGACTTCTCTAAAACCAAGTAAAGACCCTAAAACATAAATTAGAATTAATAAATCGGAAAAATAATACTAAAAAATTAACAGGAAAATCAGTAGGCAAACAAAAATACTAACATAAAAACGAGACAGGATCAATGGAGCAGTGATATCCAATACCCCTAATGACATGAAGGTATAATTCTGAATGATAACAATTACTGGATAGAATCAAACATGATATAATGATCACCTCAATATAGTGATCACCTCTCTTAATGACCACTAATCCAATGCCAAAGAATAGTGTCTTATATAATAGTTTCACTGTAGCTATATAACATTAATTTTGTACAATCAGTGATATACAACAATCAGATAGAGAAACAGTCCGTTATAATTACTAGGACAGGAACACTATTCGAGACATGCAGCCTCCCTCCCAACCATCACACACCCATAAAGAATCAAGGGTTAGTACCCTTTCCCATGAGGGACGTTGAAGGTTAAAAATGTAGTAATGTCAATGGAACGAACATTCCATTGATAGTTACTATTTAGGAAACAAACAGAAATTCTTACAACAATTTTCTCATTCATGATGTGACGTGATGATTTTGTGTTTCAGATAAAGAAACAAAGACAGCATTATTTATGACGACTGACTGTTCAAGTAAAGTTCAACTAACAAAATATTGGTTTGATCAGGCAAGATGCGTGATAACTTCTTAGCAAAATCAGCTGGACTTGGGTTGAGAAATCAGCAGGGCTCATTTCAACGTTCTTTAGAGTCTTCTTGTCCAGGGTTAACTACTTTGCCAGAAGAAAGTCAAACAGATTGTAAATCATTCTCGTATGGGGTCGTGTCCATTTTTGATGATAAAACGACACAATCACGAATACCCACACCAGAAAGTAAGATATTTTTCTATCACGATAAATAACTGTTGTCAACTGGCTATAAAAGGGAACAAGTTGAAACTACATTGGGCGAATTTTTATTGCTTTTTGGACAAGCTAAGTTTACTATTCCATTACAAAATCTGCAGTTGCCGTTCGTGCTTTTTCGTTGTAGCTGGATAAATTCATGATTAAAACCTGCAATGGGAAACATGAAGGCGCAACTTGATAATTACCAAGCCTGTTTCAATTTACTTTCGTCTAGTGACCGTTATAGTCAAATTTTGCCCTTCTAGAGACTAACAATTAAGCACCTCGTAACGACAAAACGAAACAACATTGTCACTTTTTGAATGAATGCCTTTTAAATTCTATCTAACACAGAATTGCTGTTGTAAAATACAAGTTTAAATTGTCTTATTCTTTCTTACTTTCGGTAGATACATGTTCAACTCCATCACCATCACAGAAGTAAGTAGATATGTTCATGAACTGAAACAACTCAATTGGCATTAAAAGCCGAGATAATAAATTTTATCAACGTTTTATATATTCTGCAGTCACAAAAATGGGAATCTTAAAAGAGGTATGGTGAATGCAATCCAAATGCATTACACAAATAGAGGAACAAATGGAGACAGAACAATAAAAAATGTGGCACATCGATCAATATACATGGTAGGAATATTGTTTATGGGCTACAACCTAGTTGAAAAATTAAGCCAGTATACATCAAATAAAGCATATCAATTATTTTACATTATTTGAATATGTTGTAATTTCAGTACTGTCTTCAGTCACTTTATGAGAAAAGAGAAATTATCACTCAGTACAAAGCCTACAAAGGTCAGTGCTGTATTAATTTACAATTTAAAATTAGTAGTATCAACCACTTCCCAAATGAATGCAGGTCATTCCTAATCGCAAATAAATTTGAAATAAATTTTGCTGAAAACTAGTTTAGTAGCTATTTTGAATTTATACCACCTTGCCTGGCTCCATCTTTTGAGATAATCCACAAACTCTAAACTCATTACAATACTAATCCCGTTGTATGTAACACTAGATTATGTCCCATATAAAAGCAACGAACAAAAAGCAATCAAACCTTACCGGCTATATATAGCTTCAATCATAGTTTCAATGGGTGTCTCCTTTGAGATAATAGGAAGGTTTAGATTTAGTACAGGTACAGCTAAGAGTACAGCTTTCTCGTTGCGCATCACTTCTGCGCATTGGGGAAGCCCCTATGCTCTGAAACCTGTACTGACCTCCTCGTTTCAGAACGCCTTTCGGTGCGAAACATGAACCACGGAGTACATGTTTTGTTTTCGTTGTTTTGCTTTGTTTTGGTTTTACTTTAGCTTTTTTGAATGAAATTTTATTGTCGCTATAAAATTTATACATAGAATCAAAATGAATCCTGAACAAATTGTCAGAATTTTGTTTTTACCTGGAAAACAGAAACGGAGGTTTTACGGTATTGAACCTAATCGTCTTGTTTTGAAGGAACGAGTACAGGTATAACCCAGTCTTCTTGTTGACTAAACATGAACTTGAACCGGTACCGGTGGGTACCGGTCCTAAATCTAAAGCTCCCTAATAATGAGGTAAACATCTTTGTAAAACTCGAGAGATTTTCGAATGCTGTTCTAGGGATTTGATTGGCAAACTCCCGTGTTTGGATCACGCAAGCCAAAACAACTTAGACATCATGATAGATAAAAACAAAACACCCAAAATTTCTATATAATTGTAAATACAAATTTGAAAAACTTTAGCATCGTCCGATGATATATAATTATTTCAGAATATTATAATTCAAGGCATTCTTCATCTTTGCGCCATTTGTTTGGTTATGGTGGCTATTCCGAGACAAAAATGCCCCACAAAACCGGCAAGAACTTGCGACACAGCAGAAATGAGAAACAAGACAGATCAAAATCATACTGTTCGAAAGAATCGAAAGTGTTTCCAAAGTAGAACTCTGAGTCTGTGATTCGAAGAAAGGCAAAATATGACGAAGACGTGAAGATTTATAGGAGAAAATTGATCTAATCAGTCAAATATTTCATGTTAAATTCGTTTAAAAATAGTAAAAATATGTTTTATTTCACAAAAGGGCTACTGCACGGCAGACTTGTGTTTGGGTTCTCTGCATACCAACACTTGGAATGTTGCGAGACACTCGAAAGCTGAAAAATACTCGCCCTGCGGGCTCTTGTTTTTCTGATGCTTTCTCGTGTCTCCCAACATCCCGCGTGTTGGTATCAGAGAACCCAGACAAGGCTGCCGTGCAGTAACCCTTTAATGTGGGGGGAATATATGAGATAAAATAATATTTTGATACGCTTTACTGTTTATTTAATAGGCCAGAAACGTCCAAATAACAACCACAACTCTGAAGTCAGCCCTTGGGACATCGAAGTTAACGTTAACAAGCCAGATTCATTCTGCGAAAACACTCAATTGATTGACCTTCCACATTTATCCTTCATCGAGGTACAGATCTACATACAAGAAAAATTATATATTGAATTCATAAGAAAGATTAAAAAATGAATCAAATTTATTATTTTGTTTTAGGCATGTTCTGATTGTCATCTTGGAAGGCAAAAATGCAAAGCGTGTAATAATAAACCAAGGGTTAGTATATTTTGTGTGTGTCGATATTTAATTTGAATGAGTAATCAATCCATTGCATGAGCAGTGTTGCCCCTTTAAATTTTGGAGAATAGTACTGTATGGAACTCGTCAGTTTGTTAAACAGCTCTCCACCCAACTAACCATGCACAAGTCAAAGCAATCCGATATGACAGGGCTATATAGACAATGCTTTGATGACTTTGATATGGCAAAATTATGAGTTATACATATTAATTCCAATTAACGGTCGGAGGAATGATGAGTTTGGGCTTCTATTGACTTGTGCGCGTATGCAGAAAATAGTTATATTGCGAGTTGCCAAAAGCCAGCCCCCTCCAAAAATACTCACACCATAAAAAATTAATAGTCTAATGTTATTCACGTTGTAGACTCGATGTAAACGCTGCAAACTACACGGAAAACACGAAGGCGTTAAATGTAATTCTTGCCATGATGTTGATTTTAAAACTTGTGATCAATGCCACGGCACCTGTTACGTCTCATGTAATATCTGCTCTGGTTCTGGAAGATTAACGTCATTCAAAAAGCTCAAAGTAGAATGGTAAGGCTATATATATATATATAAGTTGTATATATAAATAGATTGTAAATCCAAAATCACGAGTTGATTCTATTATTCTGAGTTGTTCATGTTCTTTAGACGGTTTATTCTCTGGAGTTAGCATTGAATGTATATAAACTACCTGACTAGTAGACACAGCACTGAGTCATTGTGGTGCTTATATTGTAATAATATTGCTATTATGTATCAGAATATTTTATCACTGGTTTCAGTACTGACGCAGCGCTCTTTGCTACTTATAATATAGCCTTTAACTCATATAATGTGAATTATAATTTCAATAATTATTTCTATATTTTTATTATGATTTTCTAGGTTAATTCATGAAAGCAAATTTGTTTCTAATCCAAAAGCTGATGTGCCAGACAGGAAGATTGAGAATGTTTCTGGGCCTGAAGTACTTTGTCAGCAAAATCACAAAGTAAGTATACCTCAGCTAGCAGCAAATGTACACTATACTGGTGTCATGGTTCCTACAATCTATATAAGGATATCTTGTTTGCTAACGTTGATTTCTTATATATTATTGTTTACAATTTTTACAGTTACATCGTTTGACTTCCATTGAGGATGAAGAAATCAATCAAGCCTCATCAGATCATCTCAAGATACATGAAAATGAGTTGCATGATTCAGCTATTTGCGTGCAGGTAATACTCATTTTATTTACATTTTACAACGTCACATCAGTACGATGTTTTGCGTTCCACAAATAGGGAACTCATTTTTGAATATAAACACATATGAATCTCAGAATCTGGACACTAAACATTCTGGTAAAATAAAAAGGAGACCTCATGACATTTACTTTGTGCTCACTGGCTTGTAAAACCGTTGAAGTGACTGAAGAATATTGTAGTTATACATCGTTAAGAAATGGGTTTGACATTCATCATTATGGCAGTAAAAACAATCCGAAAAATATTTAGATTGAAAAAAGTAATTTTATACCTCATGCAATCTACAATTTTGTGATAATAATTACACAAGCTATCACATAAAAGTACTGTGTTGTCTAATTTGCTGTTTCAATAGTGCTCGATGCCATAAATCTATTATCTAATATGCAGAGCGATTTATAATGGTAGAGCAACGCAAAAATGCAGACATTCATATTTGCTATACTAATATATACTTTCACGAGGGTGAAACTATAATAACAACTGATCTAGAAAGATACACTACGTCATCAACTATATTCAAGCGTTTGAACTGAAAAGAGCTAGGGTGTATCACTTCGTCATGTGTTTAATAAGTTCACATTTGACCCTAAAACATCAATAACTTTGCTAATTATGCATAGGTGAAAGTATAGTCCTGTGAAATTATAGTCCCGGATTCAGTAAGAATGTTTTAGTTTTCTAAATAAATAATGGCTATTTTGATTTTACATTGCAGCGACAGACCGTCTATATGATATCAATCGTAGAAGCCGAAATTGAATCGATTAGAAGCAGAAAGGTAGAACGTCTTTGGATTTATGGAAACGAATGCAAAGTTCACCAACCCAAACAATCGATCCACCGTCACAAACAGCTCAATTATAAAACAGGCAACGAATGTACAATATCATGAATGTTTTAATAATGTCATATTTTGTTGACATTGCTGTTATTCATTCACTTTATGTATAATGTAAATAAACAATTAGTATATGGTACGCACCCAAAAAAAAATAATTAACAAGATTTTCTATTATCAATAGTTTGAATGCTCGCGCGTACTTCTAAATGAAATATCTGTTAAAGGGGCAAAATTGACCGGCGACCGCTGCGAGCACAAGTTGAATTTATGCTTAGCGTAATTCAACCGTCTCGCTTTGAAACAATTGTTATACGCAGGCCTAACTTGTAATAAAATTCATGTCAACAATGAACATGGTGTTATAACAATAAGCGTGCACGTGATCCTAAGTGCGTAGCGCCTGCCGGTCATTTTTGCTCCTTTAAATAACTCCTACATTTGTAAATAACAAAAATTCTATGTAACTTGGTTAATGCAATTATTAAGAATAAGAACAACAATCCTCTTTGATATACTTTAGGTTTCAATTGATAGAATTGGAACATATCAAGTATATATTTGTAAATAATCAGCATTATATGCTAAACATAATAATTATGTGAACAACGAAAGGATTATATATGTATCGCGTACATAAATAATGAATCCTTATCTCAAATATTGATATAATTTGTAAAATTATCAAAATTATTCTTTTTTTTTATTGTTCATTTTCCATCATTATTTATCATCTTTATTTCCAATGAGCGGTATCATTGCATGAGCTCCATATAAGGCTCCACTCTATCCAAACTGATGGTGTTGCTATTGGCTCACCATAATTGGTTCATCTATATTAGCTAATACTTTTAATAACAGAATCGGGCTTTTTATCCAAATATTATAAACTATATGTGGATGACTCATTAGTAATTTTAAAAGATCATTTCAAAGCATCAAAGTTTTTAAATATTTTAAATAATATTACAGATTCTATACAATTTATAATGAAACCAAAAATATGTGAAAATTACCATTCATAGGAGTTCTACTAACTAATAAAGTCAGCCTCATCTCCGATATTTACAACAAAAAAACACGGACCCTGGCTTACTTTTACATTACCATAGTAAAGTGGACCAACGCTATAAAACTGGTTAACTTAAAACAATGCTTAACCCCGCTTTAAACATCTTCAAAAAAGAAATATTTGAAGAAGAATGCCATCGTTTAAGATCTATTTTTTACAAGCTAAAACACCCTCTACCATTTTTAATCCTATTTTAGTCAAGTTCTCTTTTAATTCTGTTAATGATTTTAATAATTTTAATGATCTTGTATGTATGTATGTTGTATATTTGTCAAATAAGCTTAACAGGCAAATACATGTAGCAAGATATCATCATCATCATCATCATTATCATCATCATCATCTCTTTAACTGTAATATAAATAGTAACTTGAGGGTAGCGTTTTTTTAATAAAATAGAAAAGTTGCATAACAACTTTCAGGTATTCTCGGATACAGAGAAATTGGAACTGCTATTTTCCCAAACAGAGTTACAAACAAAGAAACGGTTACGAATCTTTGCAGAAACGCTATAATAATTTGCAATAGTGAATAATAGAATTACCCATGTTTTGATAATTTTATAACTATATAGTGAATGAATATTATCATAGTATGTTGTTATTTAGAAGCAACATGGATAAATAGCTTCTTATAACAACTATGCTAAATAAAAAATATATATATTTATATATAATAAAGTAATTGTGTGGGCAAAACATCAATTTGAGTGCTCAATGCTAAAAGCAGAGCAATATAAATAGTAGATCAATGTTTGAAGAACTCTGTTTGGGAAAAGAGCAGTTCCAATTTTTCTGTATCCGAGAATACCTGAAAGTTTGTTATGCAACTTTTCTATTTTATTAAAAAAACGCTACCTTCAAGTCAATTGTCGTCACAAAGTGGTTTTATGACAACCAGCTGAGCCTGAATGAGTCAAAAACAAATTATATGATTTTTCACAATCCTTTGAAAACAGATCTAAATATAAAAGTAAATAACAGAATTAACGCTGTGGAACAAATTGTAGCAAAAAATATGTCAAATTTCTTGGTGTTTTAATAGATGATCATTTGAATTTCAAACAACACGTAGAATTTGTTTGTAAAAAAATCCGCAGACTTTGCTACACATTAATAAAATTGAAAAACTATTTAAACAACCAAACACAAAGCACAAATTTACTCAGCAATAATTGAACCCCATATTGAATACTGCATCCCCATTTGGGGACATGCACCAAACTTTAAAATATTATGTAAAATTATTAGCCTTCCGAAACTTGGAAAAGGATTTCAAGCTAATATTTACTAGTCGTATATATGATTTTGTTCCTTGAAAGTATAATAGATGTACTTCGAGTACAGTACAATATACTGTCATAAGAACAAATAACTATAGAGTCTGATGGAGTTTATTATTTCTGATGACATTAAACTGTTCCAGAGCTAATTGCAATATATCACCAGCCAAAGAGCTGAAACGGAAAAACGAGATTTCTGCTTCCCGTTCATTATTAAAACCACATGGATTCAACGTTAGATAAAGGCAGGACCTATACGGAATCACAAACAAATTTCACCTTTACAGGTATTATATACTCGTTGAAGAATAACTGACATTTAACCATAATACAAGTCTGTTGATATTATTTATCTTCCACGCATGCATAGACCTGTGATCATAATTGCAATAAACTACTGTCGCTGATTGGTCAAAAAGATATATTAGTGGACAGCCCAGAACGCACGAAGAATACTTTTGAAAAGCGACTTCGATACGGTTTTGACAGTCCTGAGCGTTTAATTTTGGCCATAATAACAAAGTTTAACGTGTTTGCTAGTGGCCTTGGTGTTCTAGTGACAGCTTTTAGGTGGTGTTCTAATTTCTTGATATTGCTCGCATATATTCAATAAGGAAAAGGTAGATATTCAAGGTAATTTATCTGGAACTTTCCATTGCACTAGGGAATTTATACTCACACTTATAGCAGCAAAAACTTTAAATCTCTCCCGCTTTTTGATGTTTGTTTTTTGATTTGATTTATTTGTCAATATTATGTTTGTTTGCGATGTTTTTTGTTTTTAAGATACAATCATTCATTATGCTGCATTGTTCCACGTGTTATATAGATATCGGGAGTAGTATGCTATCAAAATCTCGTTTTGGTGGCAGCCTTAGCCAGCCATGTTCTTTGTCATCTTCAGAATCATCGATTTCCTCAATAGAAAATGACGCAGAGTGCGAGTCATTATCATCTAAAGTGACATACAGGAAACCATTGCAAGGTAAGATCGTCATTGTTATCATATGCACAAACAATTTTTGTTCTCAACTGGACAGTAATTTCTTAAAATTAACACACTTTCGTTTCAAAGAGGGAATATATCAGTTGAACCATATATAGTTAGAAACTATTTTCTTATTCTAGGTAAAAAATATCTTAAAATCTAGTTTTTGATCAGAAACTTCTTAAATGAAGAAAAATTATCTGCACTACACCATGGGTTTTCTTTTGTCAGCTCAGTTTGAATTTAAGTTTCAAGGAAACACCGCTACGAATTTCATCTAAAGAAAGGTCGTCCTCATTATCCCATATTCGCTGTGCCTCATGCAATACATTTTTCACAGGTCACTCTTGATTCTGCCAAGACCATTCATCCTTTCTGATTAGGTAATGTTCTACGAAGAAGCAGCTTATGCTCTACAATCGATATCCCCATTCAGAAGTTATCAAGAAACAATTATACTTTACAATGCAGGTTATGTCCCCCGAAAAATCCTTATACCCCTAAATAAACAATTGAATTTAAAAATTACTTCATGAAGGATTATCCCTTGAACAGATATTATAATATCTTGTAAACTTTAATTTTGCATAGCCATCGTTTATATTAAATTTTCCAAAACATGTTGTAGCTGTCCAAACTATCAAATTTTTATACGCGTAGACGTTTATCATTGTCTTTGATTCTTTAATTTCCAGTGCTAACTTCACCAGCGCAGTATCTCCCACCTTGCAAGTGATTGTAGACTTTAATTTTGCATAGCCATCGTTTATATTAAATTTTCCAAAACATGTTGTAGCTGTCCAAACTATCCAATTTTTATACGCGTAGACGTTTATCATTGTCTTTGATTCTTTAATTTCCAGTGCTAACTTCACCAGCGCAGTATCTCCCACCTTGCAAGTGATTGTAAACTTTAATTTTGCATAGCCATCGTTTATATTAAATTTTCCAAAACATGTTGTAGCTGTCCAAACTATCCAATTTGTATACGCGTAGACGTTTATCATTGTCTTTGATTCTTTAATTTCCAGTGCTAACTTCACCAGCGCAGTATCTCCCACCTTGCAAGTGAGTAACGTTTTATTGATTCGGAAACCATTCCATTACTGTTTCTTTCAGTATTATAGTCTTCAGACTATAACTTTATCCTTCAGGAACGACAGTTAATAAACCAGTTTGGAGTTTTATAGAAGCTTCATTATTCTGATTCGGGGGTAATTCAATGGAATATTCTCTTGGGAAAACCAAGAACAATAAGAAATACAGAACTGACGATAAATTCCTAACTGCACTTAAAGGAGCCACATTGTCCGGCGGACGCCATGAGCTCAATTTGAATTAAGCTTAGCGTAAATTCAACGATCAATGTCTGTCATGGCTTCGGCATGGCTTCAAATTTCAAGTTTCAGCATGGTTTCAGGCACAGAAACAATACGAACGACAAACACACATGCGACTCTAGCCGCGTAGAGCCCGCTAATCATTATTGACCGTATTGTGTAATCAACTCTGTAAACTCAGATAGCACACATGTTTAAATGTTTAAACTGTATAAACTTTAATATCATCAAAAAACACTCTACTCTAACAAAGTACTCTATCATCTATGATCTTTTATTCTCGTTTATGCAGGAAAACGTTAATTCTTCAAATCAGTTGTTTCTTTTCTAAGAATATTTTACTCAATTCAAGGTTACTAAATGCGGTTTTAAGCAAACCGTGTTTGTCTATAATATCTTCAACCTTATAAGTATTCTTAGATTTGTAAAATGTTTTACAGGAAAACCAAGTAAAATTGCTTGAAAGTTAGACATTTCCGATTCAAATAGCAACATATATACCTTCAATTAAGTAAAATAAATATATGATATTTTGTTAAAATTAAGAAAAGGAATCTACTTTGCATGAATGTGCCTTCAATGCCTCTCACTGCCTTGTGAATGTGCCTCGCAGCTATAAATACAGATAAATAAAAAATCGAAATGAAGATCTATATGCTAGGCAAGTTTGAGAAGCTCAGTGCATTCCAAAATTGTTAATAATTTACTTACGTGCAATTTTAATTGCCTGTATAGCACTCCTGTGTTTTATTCTGTTACTTTGTATTGTCTAGATACTACAGTAATTCTTCACTTGTTGAATTCTCAAATTTAGTACTTAGTGACGTTGGGGCTAAATCAATTGGGCTACAACAGTATAATGTATTTCTGTTTTCTGCAGTTACAATATAATGTCTAACGACAATGCCAAAGAAGCAATATTCAAATATGTCACAACAAAGTGTTGTTATAGTAAAAGTGTTCTTCGAGATATGAGAATAAAATGTTTGATACCCCATTCAACGTTCAAAGTAAGTACTGTATAACTATATATAGAGGCAGCAATGACGTTGCAAAATTGTTATCTTCTTCTCTTCTCTTCACTTCAACTTTTCTATTTCAGTACTGTTTAGATTCATTTCATGAGACGAGAGAAATTATGTCAAAACACGAACCATACAAAGGTACAACTGAATGGTACAACCAATTCCTATTATCATCTATGCATCATACATTTTTTCACAAAAACTTGAAATCTTGTCTGATGATTTGTTTCTGCATAACGATGCTCCATTCTGGAGATTGAAATTAATCAAGGATTTGACTCGAACCGTATGATTTCCTATACAAAGACAAAAACTAAGGAGTGGACCTGGGGAGCGGAATTTGGTTGAATTGTAAGGAGAGAGCCTGAAAGAGGGAAGCTAAAACTTCTTATTATAGTTTTATATGATGCACACAAAGTATTACCGAGTCTTAAGTACTCATCGGATACAAAATTTGATCAACACGTAAATATCCTTCACTTTTGTACAGACCACACAAACCCAATTCACAATCACGAAGTAGAACCAAATCATTGGGATATTGCAGTTGACAATCGAGATGCATTTTGTGAAGGCATTCAAGTTATTGAAATACCAAACTCTTCATCTGTCAAGGTACGATTATACTTCACTTACACGATTCAGAAGCTATTAGTTATTAGTTTTTAAAAGGTTTTTATAATTTTGCTTTCAGACATGCTGGGGTTGCCATGGAAACGGAAGGCAAGAGTGCAAAATGTGTTATGGGAAACCAAAGGTGTGTATCTATTAATTATAGGAGGATTAGCTCCAGATGGCAAGCAACCACGCTTCGGATATGATCATATCTGATCCACTGCTGTTCAAATCTCCCGAAGGTCAACTATGCCTTGACTTTTTCTAAAACATCAAATAAGAACCATCTCCTGATGACGGATGAAATGGTCTAGACAGGGTCCTACAAAAAGTTCAGCCTTCTGGATTCCTAGAGGTATTTCAGCATTTTCTTCTAATTTTTTTTGTTGAGGTTTGACCAATAAATCATAACATTATCAATTTTCTTTCTATAATTTGCTTTAGCCTTCCGGAATCTAGGTTTGCAGGATTCCTACTTTTGTCGAACCCTGGGTCCAGAGGAAATTACATTCTGAGTAGCTGCGGCGTATCGCTGCGCATTGACAATCAGGGCTTACCTGCAATGAAATCTGTTGAAATTAACCTGCAGTATCGCGGCTGAGATCAATAAAGAGCAATTACCATCATTGCTATCAGCGAAAAGAGCCACTCCTCTAGAAATAGAAGAGTGGTACAGGTTCCTTCTTCATTGATAACCTGGTCCTCTTCCTTGGATCCATATACGAGAGAAAAGGTCACGTTATACCGATAATTTCGCGCATAGGCACACAGCGTTTATACATGTATTTACTTTCTGTCATGTACCTGGAACCTGGATGTGTGCAATTGTTTGCACACTAAGGTTTGGCTTTCATTTCAAATTGTAGACGTTCGAATTCTAGGAAGTTTTTCCTGTGTGCGCCTCTCGGTCACCAGGATCAAGCCAGTCAATGAACTGCAGTTCAGGAAGTAAAGTTATTTCGAGTTGACCATAAAGAATTGCAGACATTCTTTCCTCATTTCCTAGACACATTGTGAAATTTGCAAGCGAAGAGGAAAAATTGAAGGAAGAACGTGTACATCATGCCATGGCCATGGACTGAGAATTTGTGATCAATGTCACGGATGCGGATATGTCTCATGCAATATTTGTCACGGTTTCTGTAAGCTGCGGTCATGTAAATTAGTTAAAGTGAAATGGTAAGGTTGGAAAATATTATATGATGAGTAAAATGCATCTATTGCATTGCATAATGAGCAGCTTGCAGCTTACAATGAGAATCAGATATCAGATATGTATAGACTTGCTGCTCCATATATGCTCTGTATACTTCTATGGCGCTCTATACCGAAAAATTAGAGTAGAACAAACCACTATTGTTATAACATTTAATCATTTATAATGAGTAACTATAACAATCATAAGTACTTTTTGTTTCAGACTATGATATAGCAGTTATCAGTACTGCGCTCAGTGAACAAGGAATTGACTTCGCCATAATAACTAATTAACTAGGTCAAGATGAGCAAGTTACTAGTTAGACTTGGACCAGTAGTGAAAAATTCATCACACGAGAAAAACATAGGTGTCGTAGTAACTATAGTAAGAAGTAACTCAAATTTCTAATCAATGACTTTTCCTTTTTCGGTTTTCTTAGGTCAATCTATAAAAGTATATACGTCTCAAATCCAACCGATTTGCCAAGCAAGAAAATTGAAAATGTTTCTGGAACAGAAGTCTTATGCCAGCAAGATACAAAAGTAAGCACATAAGTTGAATTAGCTCAGGCGGCAGAGCAACGGAAGCATATCTGACCGACTGTGGTTCAAATTCCCCCGAAAGTCAACTCAGCCTGGACATTATCTGAAACTTCAAATGAGTATGGCGGATGTAAAGGTCCATAGGGAATTGCATTTGTGAGTAGGTGCGGCGCATCGTTGCGCATTGACAATGGAGATCTATCTGCCATGAAATCTGTTGAAATTGATCTGCAGTGTCGTGGCTGAGATCAATAAAGAGCGTTTAAAAGTCATTGCTCTCAGCGAAAAAGCCACTTCCTTAGAAATAGAGGAGTGGTATGGGTGCCTTTGATAGGGCAACACCGTCTGCATTACTTTTAATTTACATCAGTTGAAGAATCAAACAATTTAGTGGATGTGGACAATTTTTCATCCTAAAGCAAACTTATTGAGCATAAGCTTCAAATAAAATTCAAATATTATACAAAAGAAAACAACTAGGGTATATAACAGATTTGCAAAGTATTTGTAGCATTTCTTACATAATTTATGTCATTCTTATAGCTACATCCTGTGACATGTATTCCTGATGGTAAAATCAATGACATCTCAATACACAGTCTCAAAAGACACGTCGACGATCTGAAAGATTCAGTGATTCATATGCAGGTACAGAGAATTATTCTAACTATGAATCATCGTAACGAAAATTTCATTTTAACGTAGTGATTTTTCATACGGTTGTCCAAGCTAAAGCTATCAAGCTCAGTCTGAGATGCCGAAAGCAATTCAGGGAAGGGGGCGAACTAGAGAAAAATATATTTTTTTGTTTACTTGAGAAAAATGTTCTCGTTATGCTTCAGTAATGCTTTTCTCTGACTGCTCATCAATCTATATCACACATGATTTCGTTTTGATGCAGTGTTGCTCATAATTTTGGGAGTATCTTACCGTTTACTATAACCAAGCAATATACAGTATTTCCCTCTATTCAGCCCTGCTAGAGCATCAATACTGACTGTGACCCAAGGGCATTGTCACTTGGTAAAACATTCTGAAGGCATTAGATTTAATTACGCTGACAATAGCAACAAGAAAAGCAAAGTGCCTGAAAATTATTATTTTTTAATTCAGAAGGTTGTAAAGTGAAGCTACTGATCTTAGGATCTACATAACGTCTTTTGTACAGATGAATAAGTGAAACTTAAATATAAAGCAACTTATAAGATCCAGGCAAACTGACCACTTGGACTAGTGGTCTTTATACACAGGGTTGATTCAATAGAATAATGCATTTCACATACCACTGGGAGTGGCAACTATAAAGACGAAGACGTTATAGCTAGTCTGAATATATCTCTCATTCATTGAGTATGATATCATGTAAATTTACTTCGTATGAGTCGAAATGAGTTTTGTCAATATAGTGTATGTCACAAGATGCTGAGGTGGGGGTATTTCGTTAACATCAATCAGAAAATTCATGAGTACATGTACAGTCTGTAAGCAATTCATCTACTTCATGAAGATTTTAAAAAGAGATCTTCATGAAAAGTTCATGAACCCTTCTTGGAGATTTCATGAACCAATATGTGAACGTGAAATTGCACAGGGTTCGTGAACGCTTTGAGTAGATTTCCTGAACTGTTCATGAAAATTGGCTAATTTCACATTAATGGACTAGTGAAAAATTTTCATGGTTAATGTTGTCTACTAGAATTATGTTGTTATATTTTTGAATAATATTTACTTGTATGGATTTTTATTTCAGCGACAAACAGTTTATATGATACCAGTTACAGAAGTTGAGGTTGACTGGAAATCACAGAAAACATTTCGTTTCTGGATATATGGAGATGAAGAAAAAGTCTACTGTCCAAATTATCCAAAACGATTTAGAGAAAAATGTAAATTATTATGATTGTAAGATATTATATTATAGTGAACTAGCAAATAGTCACCCACGTTGCTAGGTTAATTTAACAGATATGAGATATGCTCTCAATTTGACAATTCGACAACCAGTGAAATTTGATATCAATAAAGAAAGCCATACAATTAATCAATAAGCAAAATAAAATATTGAAGCATGTCCAAACCATGACAGAAGACATATAAATCAAATGCGATTACTGTACTTGAAAAATGACTGAGAAAGCAGCGGGAAAATTGACCACACAAAACATAATAATGCTGAATAAACGTTTTAAAAAACACAAATGTCACTTGACAAGGACCAATGGGCCTATAAATAAATATAATAGGCCTGCATGATGATGATGATGATGACATATAGGCTATTGGCCAATGCTAAAGTTTAAAACATGACTGCTTTGTCTACTGAGTTTAGTTTAATGAGAGCCTGGAAGATGAATGAAACTGGATAATGTTTTCAGAGTATTTACTATTTACATTAAAAATAAACACTGTTGATCATACCTGAGGACTAAAATCACGCTGATGTGGAATGGAAGTTGTCCCAAAATGTCTATGCTTGATTTATCCAAAAATAGTCATCATTGTGAACATTACTTGTTATTGAAAAACATCCGTTTTGTGTATACATGGAGACTTCTGTAAAATATGTTTCATTGGCAAATCAAGATTTTCAATCAAGCCAGCGTGGAATCCACTAAAATTCTGAAAAATTCATATTCCTGCATATTGCATAATTGATTAATCGTTTTCACGCCCTTTGTAATGCACTTTTTCAATATGCCAAAATGGTTTAGTAATGCATCTTTTTGGTGGATGGTAATAAATGCCACTAAACACATACCAATACATATATGGTGGATGTATACAAACTGATCCTACATCAACATGTTTATACGATGTATAATCAAGACCATTACCACGTCGATGCCAAAAATCTTGCATATCATCCGAATAAACACCATGTAAAGCAATATAATCTTGACATAAATTACTTTTATTTTTAAGTATTATATCTTTAGAAGCAGATGGATGGTGATGGATTCTATTTTGATCAACATGATAAAGGGAATATTCATTTAATCTTATAGTCTGTATCCATAATGCAATAGTTTGATCACCATACGGATGACATAACATTTGTTCAGGATCTTGTGATAAGAATTCAATAATAACATCTTGTGAAAATAATGTAATTCCTTCATCAATAAAAACACCACCACGTCCATCACAATGTAGCCATCCCCAATAAAATAGATCAGATGGAAAATTATGCTTTATATCAAACATCAAATGATCAAGACACAAGAAAACATCATCATCAAGTCGCATAATGTATGACGCATTATAATGTGACATGGTATATTGAAAAACATATAAAATTCGTAATCCAAATTGAATACCACTTTTAATTGGCATAAAAACCAAGTCATCATGATACAAAGATTCTTTTTTCAAATCTTTGACATCGTCGGAGTTCAGATTATCCGACATTAAAGAATCTGTAAAAAACATGTATTTCACCTAAAATAGAAACATTTAAATATGTTAAGGCAGGGTCCGACAAAAGTGGGGATCCTGGGATCCTAGATCCCGGAAGGCAAGACAAAATTCAGAAGAAAATTGACGTTTTTATTGATTTTCTGGTCAAACCTCAACAAGAAAATTCAGAAGAAAAAGTTGAAATGCGCCTAGGATTCCAGAAGGCTGAACCTTTTGTCGAACCCTGTGTTAAGGATAAAACCGTGCTAAAACAGTGTGTTAATGAAATGAAAGTGCACATGTGTTGTGAATTTGTTAATTATGCTAATTATGTTCTTTATGTTTGTAAATGAGGCTACTTCATAAACACTCATTCCTTATCCACATGTTGTAAGATGGAGCTATCTTTTTGTTAAATAAAGCCTTATTCAGAGTTTAGTTACTGGCTATTCATTTCAATTTATTTAACAAAAGATATTTTTCAGACAGTTAGTCATGGATAGATTTCTTAAACCAGAAAAGTTCAATACAGATCCTAATTCATCTACTGCCAAAAAGGAATGGAAACATTGGCATATGACCTTCACAAATTTCTTGGCAATGCTGGACAAACTCAAACCAGATAAACTACACACTTTAATTAACTATATATCACCTACTGTTTATGAATATATTTCTGACTGTGATACCTATGAACTTGCTATTACTACACTTGAATCAATGTATGCTAAGGTCCCCAATGAAGTCTATGCAAGGTATTTACTTTCATCACGTCGACAGCAGCCATCTGAATCTGTTGATACATTTTTACAAGCTCTAAGTCTATTGAGTAAGGATTGTACATTCAAGCCACTCACAGCTATTGAACACAAGAATATTGTTATCAGAGATGCTTTTATTAGTGGTTTACAATCAAGTCCGATGCGGCAAAGGCTGTTAGAAAATAAGAATCTTGATCTAGACACTACAATTTTACAGGCTAGATCTTTGGAAGTTGCGCAGAAAAGTTCTGATGGATTTGCAATCCCCCAGCAAACGAACACTGTTGCTGCTGCCACAGAGTTATCACATGCACAAATTGACTCACACAACTCTGAAGAAAATCATATTGCAGCCATCAAAAGTGACAAAACAGGCAAATGCTTCTTCTGTGGTCAACAGCGTCATCCACGTAGTCACTGTCCAGCCAAAGATGTCAACTGTAACAAATGCTCGAGGAAAGGACATTATGCAAAAGTGTGTAGATCAAGTAATAACACATACAATAAAACACAATCTTCTGCAATGCACTCTACCTACCTAGCTGCAACAAAACCATGCCAATGTGTCGCTGACGTCAAAGTGAATGGTACTGCAGTGAAAGCTCTGATAGACACTGGTAGCAATGACAGCTACATTTGTCCTAATCTTGTTAAACAAATGGGATTATCTACCATGCCCAAGCCTTCTGTGGTATATATGGCCTCATCTGCACTACATGCCAAAGTTGAAAAGTCAACAAAGATTGATATTAATATGGATGATAAAGTATACAAGAAAGTAGAAGTATCTATTTTACAAGGACTTTGCTCAGATTTAATCCTTGGTCGAGATTTTTTACAATTACACAAACAAGTCACTTTCGAATTTGGAGGTGAAAAACCTACCTTAAATGTTTGTGCTTTGGCATCATTGTCAATAAACCCTCCTAAACTATTTGCAAATTTAGACTCCACATGCCAACCTATCGCAACAAAATCCAGAAAGTTCAGTGCACCAGACAAAAGTTTTATCGACACAGAAGTGCAACTACTTTTGAAAGAAGGTATAATTGAGCCAAGCACCTCACCATGGAGAGCGCAAGTATTGGTCACAACAAATGAGCGTCACAAGAAACGTTTGGTTGTTGACTACTCGCGAACTATTAACCGCTTTACAAATCTTGATGCGTATCCATTACCTAGAATCGAAGAAGTAGTCAACAACGTTTCAAAGTACAAGTTCTTCAGTACTTTGGATTTGAAATCAGCATATCACCAAATCCCAATCAATCAAGAAGACAAGATATACACTGCTTTTGAAGCTGCAGGAGAGCTTTACCAATTCTGCCGAATACCTTTTGGTGTGACAAATGGAGTTGCCTGCTTTCAGAGAATCATAAATCAGATTATAAAAGACAATGATTTAAAAGACACTTTTGCTTATTTAGATGATATCACCATATGCGGAAAAACCAAAGAAGAACATGATTCAAATCTTGATCGTTTCTTAGTAATTGCTAAGAAACTAAACCTTACTATTAATCATGCAAAGAGTACATATGCTACAGAAACAATTAATTTATTGGGTTATTTGATATCTCATGGAGAATTGAAACCAGATCCTGATAGGTTAACCCCGCTAAAAAGTCTGCGGCTGCCATCATCCACTGATGAATTGAAAAGAGCTGTCGGATTGTTTTCCTATTATTCACAATGGATCAAGAACTTCTCAGATCTAATACGGCCTCTAACTCAAAGTCACTCTTTTCCACTATCTGACTGTGCCAAAGAGTCTTTTGAAACCTTGAAATCAAAAATCGAAGAAGCTGTACTTCAACCAATTGATGAAACAGCGCCATTTACTGTTGAAACCGATGCATCAGACTTTGCTCTCGGTGCAACACTCAATCAAAACGGCAAACCAGTAGCATTCTTCTCTCGTACACTAACAGATGGTGAGCAGAAACATTCTTCTATTGAGAAAGAAGCATATGCCATTGTAGAGAGTCTTAGAAAATGGAGACATTACTTATGTGCCCGTAACTTTACACTAATCACAGACCAACAATCGGTCTCATTTATGCTGAACCCCAAACTTGCTGGAAAAATCAAGAATGACAAGATTCAACGATGGAGAATTGAGCTATCATCATATAAATTCAGCATTATCTACAGACCAGGAACAGAGAATGCACCGGCTGATGCCTTATCTCGGATACGAACTACTCTTGGAGCAACTCAAGCACATCAAAGCTTATACGATCTACATGACATGTTATGTCACCCTGGCATCACAAGAATGCTACATTTTGTCAGATCAAGGAATTTACCTTACTCCGTTGCTGATGTCAAAAATGTAACATCATCATGCACAGTGTGCAATGAGTGCAAGCCACAATACATGAAGCCACCTGACGCCCATCTTATCAAGGCTACTCAACCTTTCGAAAGACTGAATCTGGATTTCAAAGGACCACTTCCTTCTTCATCTACTAACAAATATATACTAACAGTTATTGATGAGTTTTCGAGATTTCCATTTGCCATTCCATGCCATGATGTATCGACGACTACTGTTACCAAATGTTTGCGACAAGTATTTGCTATGTTTGGTATGCCAATGTATGTACACTCAGATAGAGGTTCATCATTTATGTCTAACGATTTGAAGGTATTTCTAAGAAGTCATGGTATTTCTGCTAGTCGCACTACACCCTACAACCCTCAAGGCAATGGACAGTGTGAAAAATATAATGGCATCATATGGAAAGCAGTTTCTCTTGCATTAAAATCGAGAAGTTTATCGACATCTCAATGGGAAGTTGTACTACCTGACGCCCTCCATTCAATAAGATCTCTACTATGTACTTCAACAAATGTCACCCCTCATGAAAGGATGTTTAACCATAATCGTAGGTCAACTACTGGTAATGCTATGCCTACATGGCTTACTTCTCCTGGACCGGTACTGATGAGAAACCAAAATATGCAGAGCAAATATGACACACCTGTCCAGACTGTCACACTCATTGAATCTAATCCTAACTATGCACACGTCAGGCTCCCTAATGGGAAAGAAGCTACCGTGTCAGTTAGACATCTGGCACCATATGGCGTAGAGTCAGAACAGCCACATCGTGAAGCACCTCTGGATGAAAATGTACCACTGGATTCAACTGGAGATTCAAATATTGATTCTATTCAAAATTTACCAAACGTTGATCAACCAATTGTAGCTGAAAACACTGATGTGGTCAAAGATGTAAATGAACCACGTAGATCTACTAGAATTAGACATGCTCCCAATAAACTAAACATCTAATAATTACAAGGGGAGAATGTTGTGAATTTGTTAATTATGCTAATTATGTTCTTTATGTTTGTAAATGAGGCTACTTCATAAACACTCATTCCTTATCCACATGTTGTAAGATGGAGCTATCTTTTTGTTAAATAAAGCCTTATTCAGAGTTTAGTTACTGGCTATTCATTTCAACATGACACCAAACATTTGGATCACAGATTTTGATCGCAAGTGAATATTTTATTTTTGGAACGAATCTGTTTGATTTGACCTGGACTGACTCGTTCATGGACCGGTTCATGAACTGTTCAGGAACTCAATAACTTATTCATAGGGACCTGGTTTTCCAGAACAGTTTTTACTTTTTTTTCTGGATTTTTATTGAGGTTTGTTTGGCCCATACACTCAAAGAACATCCATTATCTTCTGAATTTCCTCCATCTTTTTAAATATGGAGTTGCAGGATACCCAATTCATCACAATGATAAAGAAAGATTTAATTGCAGTTCCCCATACATCAACACTTGATACAAATTTAAGTAAAGAAACCATAGCATACCATTTTATATCTTTCAGTTCTTAACCAAGACATCCTTAAAGCATCGCGACGTTTTCTCCCATTCAATGAAGTGATAATTCCAATAAATAATTTGATGTTTTCTAAAGGTGGCCGTACTGTAGAATATAACTCACTAAACAAAACTCGGTCATCGGAAACAAAGAAAGTTGATTTTTCACCTCCATCAAAACTGTGTTTTTTCCCGCTTATATTGCTAACTGTAGGTATGTCAGGATTAAAAGGTAATGGACCATTGGTTAAAGAATCTTGATATTTACCATGACTGATGTTTAGGCCTAATGGATTTGATATGACATTGCTGGCTGAGTACCAATTGAGAATGGGCCTAGCATGCTTGATAGGTTTTCTATTTTCTAAAACTCTAAGTTGATACCAACACAGCAAGTAGATGCTTATCATACATAACACAACTAATAATACACGCAGTAATGTGAAACGTATCAAAACCATCCAAACATTCATTTCCAAATTTCCCAATCATTACTAGACTGACTGACACCTCCGAGCGACGAGCCAACGACAACAATCACGTCACCTTACACTTGCACCTTCCTTTCTATGGATAATCCATATGAAATCTATTGAATCTATTCGATTCCAATTTCTTCGTTAAACACTATTTTTAGTTCGACAAACAAAACTTGAATTGAAACCAGTAGGCTAATTTAGATTTTTTTAAATCTGTCACCGGTCTGTTGAATTTACCTCGCTCCAGTGAAATGAGATAGGAAACTAGCCTGCTTGCAGACTCTTTGTAAAATCGGAAACTTGATAAAATCATTGAGTTACAAACCTTTAACGCAAAGTTAAAGTTGAGTTTAGTGAGACAGCCAAAAAGAGATATGGCTATCTAAATTCCAATTACTTGAAGTTTTTCTACAATATAGTCTATGTCTCTGAGGAGAAGTCTAACCACACAAAACGACACTGTTTTGACACTTTCAGCATAAAACCCGGGGGGTAACTCCAGCTCTTCAGGGACGGGGAGGTGCCACTTTGGAAAAAAGTGAAGTACCCAAAAAGTTCTAGCAGGTTGATTGATTTTAGGTAAATACACAAAAATGATGCAAATTTTTTCAAAAATTCAAAAATAGGACACCCAAAAGCTCCAAAATTTGAAATCTCATACCCAAAAAGTTTTTTCTCAGCTGGAATATGGACCCAAAAAAAGTAGCACGTCCACGTATAGCCATCACAGTGGAGTTACCCCCCGGGCATAAAAATGAAAATGAAAGATGTATTTCTTAGGGAAACAGTTTCTGCATCTTCATCTGGATTAAATAATTTCAAATTAGTATCATATATTCAAGTTTCTGGAACTTCTCAAGGTAATTAGTTAGTAAACTACTACTACAAGAACAAAGATCTGATGTTGAGTTAATTTTATTTCGACTTGAGGATGGCGACGGAGATAGATGCCAAAACGTTTTCAAAAACATTTGCGTTCAGAGGTTTTGGTAAGGCCAGGTTTGCTACTAAATAAACTCCTAACTGATTTATTTAAAGTATTTTGTATATAGATCAATAAGTGAAGCTTGAATATATTAAGCCAAATTGACGACTTAGACAGATCGCAGTTTATAAGTGGAATAGTGGCAACTATTTAACAATTAGACTACGAGCCCGAGTTGGCTACCATTGAATAGTGACCGAGGTCCTCCGAGTGATTTTATCGCTTATTCACGATGTCATACTGGGTAAATTTACTTGATATGAGTCAAATGAGTTTGCCTATATATGCCCAGTATAACTTAGTTGATGATCCAAAATCTTCAGAAATAATTGGTTAACATTTTTTGGTTAACATTCGACAGGTTTAACAAAAATTGTGTAAACAAAATATATATTGGAGCATGATCTTTTTCAGAGTATCTTCTTCTTAGGAGTATCTTCTTCATGAAATGAATAGAATTTTTCTGGTCATTCCGTCAAAGTTTTGTTTGAATAACCCGTCAAAGCGTAATGGGAATTACCCCCAGAGCGTAATGCGATATGAAAACACTATTAATATATTAATATTAATTAACACATATTTTCATGAAGGAACTCGCACAGTAAAGACCATACAAGATCAACAAAGAAATAAATGAGCCATACATTTTGTAGTAGACCTGAGACAATCAATTAAAGGTATTGAATTACTTGTAATAGAAATATAGAAAAAATGTTTCTATTCATAGACTATGATGTAACAAAGTTAGCTAATTATAACAACATTCATTGAAATTCTCAACAATCAATGTCCTTTTCACGCTGATTCTTTTCCTCAAAGTGTCCACCGCATAAGTAAGTAAATAATTAAGGTAATCATCATATTGCCATACAGGCATCCCAATCCGGTTTCGTACAACACTCCCAACGATCACCAACAAAATTTTTGTAAAGTATACGGAATTCATAAACTGCTTTAAATTTAATAAAAGGACACCACTTATAATTTGAATTATATTCATCACAGGGGAGGGTACATTGCCAATTTGCTTTCGTGGAACCGTAGCATTCCTTCGGATAGGAGTAATTTATTTCAGCCTTGATAATCGGCTTTGGACATTCACACCCTTCGAGGCATATATCTTTATTGAAGAAGTTATTCATTGGTTCAACCAAAACTCTCATCACCGAATCTACGACCTCAGCTTGTATAGATCGAAAAATGCCTTCAACTGCATGTAGTGGCTTTTGGTATTCTACACCATCGAATCTGTCAGTAAATGTAAGATGATAAGTCAAATAGCATGTTAGGCCGATACAAGGATAATCCGGTTTGCGTTTTTCGGTATCCGATCCATCAACACTCTTATAACGTTTACGGAAAAGAGATTTGGCAGTTTTTATGGTATCTTCCCTAACTACTATCAGTTGCTTAGCAAGAGCACACCTGTCTTGTATCTTGCCCTCTGTAATCAATTGTAAATAGGCAGCTGTGAGAAAAATTGTCCAAGTAGGAAGTAATGTAGCCAATTCTTCACTGTAACCGACATCACGGTAATTGAAAGGTAGCATATCATGTTTGCTTGAAACAATTTCAACAAGATCATCAATCGTAAAGTTTTCCTTTTTAATTTTTATCATGGTTTGGAATTTCTCGAAATGTCCGCGTGACGAATCAAAATGATAACGTGTAAGAGCTTTACTAATCTTTGAACGAACTTGATCTTTAACTTGATTCCAAATATTTCCTTCTTGCTCGACAGCTGTATCAAGCAGAGTAATGAAGAGTGCGACGACATGACCAACCGGTGTTTGACCAAGTGTTACTTTAGAAATCAAT